>JBBGZY010002109.1:0-282500 GCA_037952925.1 Lithobates clamitans
AAACTCCTTCTCAGGAAGTGTCAATATGACCGGCATGCCTCTTTGGTTCTGGAGAGGGACTATGGGAAGTACCACTCGCCTGACCCTTACCAGAACTGCAAACAAGGTGTAGCTGTTAAAACGGTCGTTGGCCTTAAAGACAGTACAGGTTCCTTGACAAAGTCCAGGTCAGGGATTCTGGAGGTCGTGAGGTCCTTTTATGCTGACCTTCTTGGGAGGAAAGAGCTTGACCGTGACAAGATGGAAGGCTTTTTGGACTCTACTCCAGGTCTAAATGATGGAGATGTCCCATTGATGAATTTGACAGAGGAGATCACAGTTGAAGAGGTGATGAGGGCAATTGAACAACTTGCCATCAAAAAGTCACCTGGACCGGATGGCTTGACGGCTGAGTTTTACAAAGCCTTTAAGTCTATTCTGGCCCCACATTTGGTAGAGGTTTTTAACAGTTGCCTTGCTGAGGGGGTACTTCCCCCTTCCATGAGGCACTCGGCTGTGATTCTTCTTTCAAGGGTAAAGATCCTTCGATGATTGAGAATTGGCGCCCCATCAGTCTTCTTAATGTCGATAGAAAGATACTGGCAAAGATATTTTTCTGGCGCCTATCGTCAGTAGCAGAGTCTTTGCTTTCTCGCCATCAGCACTGTTCGGTCCAGGGTAGGTGCACCTTCACAGCGGTTTTAGCTGTCCGGGAGGCCTTGGAGCGGTGCAGGGCTGCAGGCTGGGGAAAGTATTTGCTGACATTAGATCAGGCAAAGGCTTTTGATCGTGTCAACCATGAGTACCTGTGGTTGCTCCTTAGTAAGTACGGTCTGCCGGGTGGTTTTGTCGATTGGTTAAAAGTCTTGTATAAGGGGGCAGAAAGCTTTCCTCTTGTTAATGGTTGGGTTGGGCAGTCCTTTGAGGTTGGCTCCGGGGTGCGCCAGGGTTGTCCCCTGAGTCCCCTGCTCTATGTGTTTGCAATCGACCCTTTCATCAGGAGGCTAGAGAGCGGCATGTTGTGTGGGGTACCAGTGGGTCTCCCGGGTGAGCCGCCTTTGAGGGTTGTTGCCTATGCGGACGATGTGTCAGTGATTGTCACCGGGGCGGATGAAGCAGAGGAGGTGGTCTCTCTGACATCACGGTATTCTGAAGCATCAGGCTCCAAGATCAATCAGGAAAAGAGTGAAGTCTTCTGGATGGGAAAGGAAGGTGAGGGTTTTGATCTCCCGGACACCTTTCCAGTGCCCCAGGAAAGAATTAAGATTCTAGGCATTGAATTTGGACCCGGCGATTATGGCCTCAAAAACTGGGAAGGCAGACTGGAAATTGCCAATACTAAGGTGGTCAGCTGGAAGAAATGGAAGTTATCTATGAGGGAAAGGGTTGATCTGATTAAGACTTACCTGACTCCGATCTTTTTGTATGTCAGCTTTGTCTGCATCTTGCCAGTGTCTCTCTATGCTAGGGTCAGTAGTGTGTTCTTCCAGATGTTGTGGGGGAACAGACTGAACCCCATCAAGAGGAATGTCACCTATCTATCCAGGAGGGAGGGTGGCTTAGGTATGGTCAACCCAGTTCTTTTCTTTTCACTGCTTTTTCTCAAGTTTAATATTGGTAATATGCTTGCAGTGGAACCTCCTGGATGGGCAGGCATTTTTAGATCTTGGTTTAGGCCTTTTCTGCGACTTTGGGAAGAAGGTGGCCAAGTGAAGAATCTCAGGGGTCATCGTGGTCAGCTACCAGCCTATGTCGCTCCGTGCCTGAAGTTATTACGGCAGTGGCGATTGTCGGCTGAAGATCTCAGATCGGTTCCGAGGAAAGTCCTTATGAGTCGAGTCTTGAGCGAAGTCTTTCATGACCCACTGGCCTTAAGGGATTGCCCAGGCCCAGTTTTGAGGGCAGGGTTAAGACTTATTAATTTGGACAGAGTACCTCCTAAATTCAGGGATCTGGCCTGGATGTGCTTCCATGGGAGGCTCTATGTTAGGGGCAATTTGAAATTCCGCAGTGGGGTGGATCGTAGCTGTCCTCGGGAGGAGTGTGCAGGTGAGGAGGAGACTATGGACCATTTTCTGCTTCATTGCCCTTTTAACATAGAGGTGTACAAACAGGTGGGGCGGGCCCTCGGTGTCCCTTTCCTCTCCAGGCTGGGTTATGCTGAGTGGGTGTATGGAGCATTCAATACTGGTGGGGTTTTTTGTTTAGATACACTTTTTCTAGTTAGCCTAGTAGTCCGTTATTTCACTTGGAACGCACGGTGTCAGGTCTGCATTCGGCGTAAAATCCTTCCTGTTCAGGTGGTGGTGTATGACATTTTGCATGAGGTGGAGAAGATTCGGGTGCTCGAGAGAGACAAGCGGAGTCAGGGGGCTTGGTTGAAGGCGTGGAGGGGTTTCAAGCCTCCCTGACTGCCAGGAGTCTCTTTCCCGGGTGTGGCTGTCTGTCTCTTATCACCCTAGATTATTATTTTTTTGGATTAATTTTTGATAAATGGCTGCGTACATAGGTGATGGGTTGTGCCTCTTAGGCCCTCTCTGCTGCTTTATGTAAATAGTTTTGGTAACGGATTATGTATATATTGTATATATTCTGAACATGGATGTGTATTCCTTGGATTTCTGTTGAAGTTTTGTACTATGGTTTTGTTTTTTACTTTTGTATAAAATTGGTTGCTTGATTCTTTTAATAAAAGATCAATAGTACCCTATTGTTGGTATCAGAGGGAGGATTAGAGCTCCATCATTGGTATCAGTTGGAGGAATAGTGCCCCATCATTGGTTTAAGTGAGAGCACTAGTGCCTCATTGTCAGTGGCAGGAACTATGCCCCACTGTTGCTGACACTGGAGGGAAATGCCCCAAGGGCCGGACAAAAGCAAGAAAAGGGTCACATCCATCTGGCCCCACTGGCCGCAGCTTGGAGACCACTGGTATAGTTTATGGGGAAAATAAATTTACAATTTTTATAGTACTGGAAAAGCACATCTGGCCCCACTTTAGGTCCTAGAATAAGAAAAGCGTCAAATATCTTCAGTGCACCTGAGTTTTATCACAGCTTATTGAACGTCTCCATCACCATCTATATGCAGAGTGCCTCTCTCTTCTGTTTAGCCCCGTCTGCTGCTACAAAGTAGAAACTCTAAACCTATTACGCAGCTTACAATGATGTTTTATGCCTTTCCTTTGTAGTATAAATCTAATTTTATTGTTTCTGGCTTCCTTATAAATTGCTACAATTTATTATCCCCTTTCATGTTCCTCCATTTGTTCTAATCAAGACCAAGAAATCCATCCAATCGTTTAACTTAATCCCATTCTGGAGCAGAAATCGAAAAAAAAATCCTAATTATTTAGGAAGGAATTGCTGTGAGTATTTGCATGCGGGAAAATTCCGACACAGATTTAAAGGGATTCTTTTCTGAAGCAAATGGCTGTGTAGGGAGAGAACGAACGCAGGAGGCCGCTTCAATTCCCGGGCTGCCTTCTACATCTGCAACAACGTCCAACATGTCGAGCTCTGTTGAGTAACACACAGGTATTGCACTGTAGTAAAGATGGCCCTTAAGGGTTCATTCATACGTGCACCCAGAGGGCGGTATAACCAGGTGGTTGCGCCGGTGGTCATTGATAGCAAATGAGTTGGATCATAGGAAAAATTTGCGCTAATCAATATTCATAAGCAAGCAGCCAGCAAAAGTTTGTTGATATCAAACATAAAATCCAATAATGTGTGTATTGCGGCGCTAAATTCGATAACTAAAAAACAGTCCAAGGAAGGTCTGAAGAATGGGAGAAGTCCAATCACCAGATATAGTGCAGATGTGAAGGGGCACTCGTCACCACGTGATAATGTAGTCTGCTTACCAGAAGGCTGTAAATAATAGGCATGTATTGATAATCCTCAACAACATCCAACTAATCCAACTCTCTGGAACCCCTCGTCAACACAGACAGCAACCTCCGGATGGCCTCCTTCACAGATCAACCTCTCCCAGAAATCACATCAGAAGTGGGACTTTCAAATATGCAGTCATCAAATACCCAGGAAGAGAAATAAGGGACCCATAGTGAAGCCCGTAATGGTAATAAAACAATTTATTGTAGTAACTTACAGTTTGAGTTCAAAATTGCATGCATCAAAAACGACAATCGTCTGCAGCGTTCAGCGTGCTGGTGTCAACCTGCCTGACATGTTTCATCCCAACGGATGTCTTCAGAGGCATTCTGAAGACATCCGTTGGGATGAAACATGTCAGGCACCTACCCCCTGACATGTTGAGGGCATGTGGCCAGGTACGGTTCATGGGGGGGGGGAGCGCTCGCTCGTCCCCACCCCCTTTCCTGACCGGCCGAGCTGCGTGCTCGGATCGGGATCTGGTATGGATTTTGGGGGGGACCCCACACCGTTTTTTCGGCGTAGGGGGTTCCCTTTAAAATCCATACCAGACCTAAGGGCCTGGGATGCCCCACGCTCGCCGCAATAGGAAAATGTGTTTTTCCTATTGCAGCGAGCGCGAGATGCAGTACCCTGCCCCTCCGTCGTATCTGGTCCGTCGGACCAGCATACAGACGAACGGGCTTTCCGTCAGGAACTGAGTCCGGCGGAGTTACGACGTAAAGATTTGAAGCAGGCTTCAAATCTAAAGTACGTCGGATTTCCGACCGAAACGGTCAGTCGGATACACCGATGCACACCACACACGGTCGGATTGTCCGCCGGATTTGGTTCAGCGGCGTCCATCGGACTTTTGTAGCCGAAAAGTCAGACCGTGTTTACGTGGCATTAGAGCTGCAAAAGGTGGGCCAACTCAATATTGAACCCTATGGACTAAGACAGGGATGCCATCAATGTTCATGTGCGCGTGTAGCGGTACCCCCCGTAGGGGCTGCTGAGTGTAGTGGTTCGTCTATCACCCTTGCACTTGTTTTTTGACACAGTCCTTGCACTTGTTTTTTTTTGTATTTTTATTGAGGGGAATTTAACTTGGATAGGGATAGGGAAATTATGAGATGCCCAGATAAGTGACAGTTACTGTTGGGACCAACTATATACATTCACAGTATATAAAGTCTCCTCTCTCTCTCTCCAGCACTTCACTTGCTTGTACTTCCTGGACCAGCTAGCATGGTAGGCCTGACACTGGCTCACCCAGGCCCAAATCAGATTCCCTTTGCAGGCAGGGACCGCAGGCCCCTATAGTGTAGCAAAAATAGTCCCAGTGTTAACTGTCACTGTGGCTACTGCTCCTAGTACCACCTCTTCAGGCACTGCTATCCCTCCTGGCTTGGCTGCAGCTGCCTCTTTCCACTGCCCATGCCTCTACAATCCTCCAGACTGGCTCTGCACCCATCCCAGACTGCTCCATCTCAGTCCTCTCAGGTGTGCCTCCCAGTCCTCCCGACTGTGTGAACACTCACCAGCCCTCTAGGCTGCCCCTATGGAACTCCTGGAGACTTGCCCGAGACTTGACACTTGCACACTTGCAGTGTTCTCCCGCTGTCCTCTCTTGGTCCTCCTGTGCCTCCTGGGCAGGACACCTCTGTGGGTTGTAAGAGGGTCCCGTCCGCACCCAAGCCCAGGCCCAAGGTCACCCCTCCTCAGACTGGGAAGCTCCCTCAAAGGCCCCGACAGCCTAACACTCCATCACCATCTTTCACCCAATCAACTCCTCCCCAGATGGGCTGACCCTAGGTATTTAAGGAGGCCTGCCCCCTGCCAATCCAAATTAGGGATGGGTCAGGGCTCCTCAGAACACCCCAGCCAGTTCCACCTCCCCTCTCCACCTCTCTTTCCAGAACACACCAGAACATTCTGGAAAGAAGTGGGAGGTTCTGGTGATGCTACCTGTGGGTCACAAAGCACTACCCTGAGCCACTGAGCCATTTCCAGCCCAGATCAAAACACACCTAGGCTTGGCTGCCAGCCAACCCTGGAAATTTACCTACTCTCACAAAAACATGCACTATCCTTCTAGCACACTAGAGGGTGCTACACGTGTAAAGGCAGGCCTCCCAATACTTTTGGTATAATAGTGTATATTCTTATATTATTATGTTTGTCCCATGTAAAACACTGAAATCATGTCTGTAGCACAAAGCTAGGCAAAAATATTGGTCAATATATATATATATATATATATATATACACACACACACATATACATATATATATATATATATATATATATATGTATATATACAGTATATACATACACACACACACACACACACTATATATATATATATATATATATATATATATATATATATATATATATATATATATATATATATATATATATAATTTATTACATTTATTTATTTATTTTTATGCAACATAACTAATTAAATTGAACAAAAATGTAAATAATCATTTTTTTTATAAAAAAAAAAAATTCTATGAAAAATTGAGAAAAATAATAGCTAAGAGAAGAAGGGGGGAGAAGGAGATAATGATTAAGTTAACATAGGGTTAATAAGTAGTTAACTAATAAAGGGTCTGGAGGATCTTAGTTATGAGGAAAGGTTGCGAGCACTGAACTTATTCTCTCTGGAGAAAAGACGCTTGAGAGGGGATATGATTTCAATTTACAAATACTGTACTGGTGACCCCACAATAGGGAGAAAACTTTTTCGCAGAAGAGAGTTTAATAAGACTTGTGGCCACTCATTACAATTAGAAGAAAAGAGGTTTAACCTTAAACTACGTAGAGGGTTCTTTACTGTAAGAGCGGCAAGGATGTGGAATTCCCTTCCACAGGTGGTGGTCTCAGCGGGGAGCATTGATAGCTTCAAGAAACTATTAGATAGTCACCTGAATGACCGCAACATACAGGGATATGTAATGTAATACTGACACATAATCACACACATAGGTTGGACTTGATGGACTGGTGCCTTTTTTCAGCCTCACCTACTATGTAACTATGTAACTAGAAATACATTTTATTTACTCAAGGGTTCTTTAACTGTGATCGTACGCAGATCAGAGGTGACCACTTATTAATGAAATAATTACAATAAATAATAAATATACTGACTATCTGTAAGGCCTGATTTTATATGCTGCATTTTGACAGCCTCTTGTGTTATGTAATACATAGTAAGTCCTGGCAGTTATTTAGATAATACAGGAGGTGGCGATGCTTCATATAAACATTGTTGAAATTCTGTAGGACAAATCTCCTACATTCAAAACCACTGGTTGGAGTGTATGGATTTTTTTTCTTATTTTTTTTTTATTTTTAAAAACATTTTTTTTTAAATTTTTTATTTGGTTGGTTATTTTTTGGTTCAGGATAAAGTAGAAAAGGGACTTAGTTTTTTTATTGCTGTCTGTGTCCCACTAGGGTGATCTCCCTTCACTTCCTTCCTCCAAGGTTCAACAGGAAGTGGGAAAACATCAGTTGTCACTGAAACAGGTAACCCCATCGTAAAATTTAGAGCGTGACTAGGTGTCCCGAGAGCCGCACAACAAGTCAAGACCTGCTGTATGATAGTGAATGGCAGTCTGAGCCTGGACCCCCGCCAGGCCACGCCCCAACGCAGTTCACTGAAACGCGTTAGAGGCATGGCATGGCGGGGGTCCAGGCTGAGACTGCCATTCACTATCATACAGCAGGTCTTGACATGATATGCGGCTCTATAGACACCTAGTCACTCTTTCCCATTGCCTTAAGCATAGGCAAGCTCCCTTCCCGGCCAGGACAGGACTTCATTCCCATACAGCCTGAGGGGCTCACACAAATATTCTTGGTTCACCATAAAATTTACCCTCACCTTTTTTGCGACAACCTAAAAAAAATAAAAATAAAGATTTCTTTCCCTATCTCAGACAAAATGAAGAAGGTGAGTTTCCCCATTGCGGATACAAAAATAAATAAAAAATAAATAAATACATAAATAAAAAAAAAAATATATATATATATATATATATATTATATATATATATATATATATATATATATATATATATATATATATATATACACAAATAAATAAATACATAAATATATACAAATAAAAAAATTTAAAAATATATAAATATTACTCTTATGCCCTGTACACATGATAGGATTTTCCGACAACAAAATCCATGTTTTTTTTCCCGACGGATGTTGCCTCAAACTTGTCTTGCATACACACAAATCTTGTCGGAAATTCCCAACGTCAGGAACGCGGTGACTTACAACACGTACGAGGAGCCGAGAAAAATGAAGTTCAATAGCCAGTGCTGCTCTTCTGCTTGATTCCGAGCATGCATGGAACTTTGTGCATCGGAATTGTGTACACACGATCAGAATTTACGACAACGGAATTTCTAAAATTTTGTGTGTCGGAAATTCCGATGGAAAATGTCCGATGGAGCCCACACATGGTCGGAAATTTCCGACAACAAGCTCCCATCGAACATTTTCCGTCGGAAAATCCTATGGTGTGTACGGGGCATTCCATTCACTTTAAGCTTATCACATTCACCATTAGCAAAAAAAAAAACCTGTCATAATGCCAGGACTTCTTTTTAATTTACACTTTGCTATTTTAACAAATTTCCACCCAATATCTAAGAGGGGAAAAAAAAGTGCTCTGTTGAACCTTCTGTCACACAGTGGTTAAACTGCAGACAAAGTATTGAAGGTTTATGTTGCATGACATATTGAATATGCATCTGATATAAAATGGATCAGCGGCTGAGCGGACAGTAATAATTAGAAGATGAATGCTCCGCAAACTAACGTTTTACTGGTGTTTTTTAATGAGCCAAAAGCCTACTGTAGAGTGAAATGCTAATTGTAAGTTGCCAGTAAAAGGTTACTTAGAAAAGAGCGCATGAATACCGGTTACAATCATTTTTCACTCCTGCATGTGTCTTTAGGAAAGAAAAACTGGGAATCTGTCATGTATTTCTGATTAGGAGGAAAAAAAAAAAGAAAAGAAAAGTTGTTCTGTTTAGCAGGAGAGAGAGATCTTCGAAAGTGCAAGCTCGGGCTCATTACTGAACTTTTGTCTTCTAGGAAAACTTTTTGCAGTGTAATAAAAGTAAATGTGTAGTGCATCTGTATCTACAGTTTTTTCTTTCGCTATTTTTTTTTTTTTTTATGGTCAGGACTAAAAAAAATTAAATGTAAAAGGATATATATATATATATATATATATATATATATATATATATATATATATATATATATATATATATATATATAAAATAAATAAATAAATATATAATATATATATATATATATATATATATATATATATATATATATATATATATATATATACACAGTGGGGGCAGAAAGTATTCAGAGACCCTTAAATCACTCTTTGTTATATTGCAGCCATTTGCTAAAATCATTTAAGTTCATTTTTTTTCCTCATTAATGTACACACAGCACCCCATATTGACAGAAAAACAGAATTGTTGACATTTTTGCAGATTTATTAAAAAAGAAAAACTGAAATATCACATGGTCCTAAGTATTCAGACCCTTTGCTGTGACACTCATCTATTTAACTCAAGTGCTGTCCATTTCTTCTGATCATCCTTGAGATGGTTCTACACCTTCATTTGAGTCCAGCTGTGTTTGATTATACTGATTGGATTTGATTAGGAAAGCCACACACCTGTCTATATAAGACCTTACAGCTCACAGTGCATGTCAGAGCAAATGAGAATCATGAGGTCAAACAAACTGCCTGAAGAGCTCAGAGACAGAATTGTGACAAGGCACAGATCTGGCCAAGGTTACAAAAAAATTTCTGCTGCACTTAAGGTTCCTAAGAGCACAGTGGCCTCCATAATCCTTAAATGGAAGACGTTTGGGACGACCAGAACCCTTCCTAGAGCTGGCCGTCCGGCCAAACTGAGCTATCGGGGGAGAAGAGCCTTGGTGAGAGAGGTAAAGAAGAACTCAAAGATCACTGTGGCTGAGCTCCAGAGATGCAGTCGGGAGATGGGAGAAAGTTGTAGAAAGTCAACCATCACTGCAGCCCTCCACTAGTCGGGGCTTTATGGCAGAGTGGCCCGACGGAAGCCTCTCCTCAGTGCAAGACACGTGAAAGCCCGCATGGAGTTTGCTAAAAAACACCTGAAGGACTCCAAGATGGTGAGAAATAAGATTTTCTGGTCTGATAAAACCAAGATAGAACTTTTTGGCCTGAATTCTATGCGGTAAGTGTGGAGAAAACCAGGCACTGCTCATCGCCTGTCCAATACAGTCCCAACAGTGAAGCATGGTGGTGGCAGCATCATGCTGTGGGGGTGTTTTTCAGCTGCAGGGACAGGACGACTGGTTGCAATTGAGGGAAAGATGAATGCGGCCAAGTACAGGGATATCCTGGATGAAAACCTTCTTCAGAGTGCTCAGGACCTCAGACTGGGCCGAAGGTTTACCTTCCAACAAGACAATGACCCTAAGCACACAGCTAAAAAAATGAAGGAGTGGCTTCACAACAACTCTGTGACTGTTCTTGAATGGCCCAGCCAGAGCCCTGACTTAAACCCAATTTCCAGAGAGACCTAAAAATGGCTGTCCACCAATGTTTACCATGCAACCTGACAGAACTGGAGAGGATCTGCAAGGAGGAATGGCAGAGGATCCCCAAATCCCAGTGTGAAAAACTTGTTGCATCTTTCCCAAAAAGACTCATGGCTGTATTAGATCAAAAGGGTGCTTCTACTAAATACCGAGCAAAGGGTCTGAATACTTAGGACCATGTGATATTTCAGTTTTTCTTGTTTTTTGTAACCTTGGCCAGATCTGTGACTTGCCACAATTCTGTCTCTGAGCTCTTCAGGCAGTTCCTTTGACCTCATGATTCTCATTTGCTCTGACATGCACCGTGAGTTGTAAGGTCTTATATAGACAGGTGTGTGGCTTTCCTAATCAAGTCCAATCAGTATAATCAAACACAGCTGGACTCAAATGAAGGTGTAGAACCATCTCAAGGATGATCAGAAGAAATGGACAGCACCTGAGTTAAATAAATGAGTGTCACAGCAAAGGGTCTGAATACTTAGGACCATGTGATATTTCAGTTTTTCTTTTTTAATAAATCTGCAAAAATGTCAACAATTCTGTGTTTTTCTGTCAATATGGGGTGCTGTGTGTACATTAATGAGGAAAAAAATGAACTTAAATGATTTTAGCAAATGGCTGCAATATAACAAAGAGTGAAAAATTTAAGAGGGTATGAATACTTTCCGCCCCCACTGTATATATATATATAATATATATATATCCTGAGAAGCTGTCCTGTATTTCTGATTGTGGGGAAAAAAAAAACAAGAAAAATAGAACCGATTAGAGCGACATTTTTAAAAGGGAAAGCTCTGGATTATCATTGAACTTTTGTCCTCTAGGAAAACATTTTCCAAAGAAAAAAAGGAAATGTGAAGTGGATGTATAAATAAAGTATTTTCTTTCTCTATGTATTATGGTCAGGACTAAAAAAAAATGTAAGAAAAATTATAAATATTTTTTTTTGTCTCTGCTTGCCTCCAGGGAAAAGTTTCCACAGTGCATTGTCTTTCTACCTCGAGATTGAGGATGGGTTCAAACTTGCTGCAGCCGCGGGTCACAGCTGGGGGTCCGTGGGTCCCTGTTCACCGTTTCAGGTGCGAATCAGGTCCAAATTTTTGCCTGAGTTAGCACCTGAACAGAGCCAAAACAATAAATAAATACCTGTAATAAAATTAAAAATAAAATATAAATAAAATGTAAAAGTTTAATGCATTTTCTTTCTCCATCAGGAGTAAAAATAAATAAATAATTGTAAAACTATAAAATTATAAATAAAATAAAGTATAAAAAGAAAAAAAAAAACTAACTAAGTAAATACATAATACAAATACATGGATTTTGCAAAAGTGTCCGACACAGTTCCCCACACACGACTCATGTGTAAAGTAAAGTCTACAGGTTTGGAAAGATCAGTTTGTAAATGGATAGAAAACTGGGTAGAAGACAGAATTCAGAGAGTAGGCTGAGATGATGACATCAGTCTGCTGCAGGTAGGAAGGAACCTTCCCCCAGTCTTCTCTCCCCTAGTGATCGGACTGCAACAATGTAACTTTATACCCGGTCACAAGGTAGAGAGGCAAATGTGACAATTTCTTTATAGGTGGATGTCAATCTGGAGGAGTGGGTGTTCCTAAGCAGGCTGACTTAGGCAACACCCATATGTAATGCTGAGCCTCCGTGATTGAAAGAACTGAAATCCAATTAATAAAAGGGGCAAGCCAGAGACAGGAATTGTGGGCCCTGTTGTTGGTATCAGTTGGAGTATAAGTGCCCCATTGTTGATATCAGTTGGAGCAATAGTGACCCGTTGTTGGTATCAATTGGAGGAATAGTGTCCCATTTTTTATATCAGTTGGATGAATAGTGCCCCGTTGTTGGTCTCAGTTGGAGGAATAGTACTTCATGGTTTGTATCAATTGGAGGAATAGTGTCCCGTTGTTGATATCAGTTGGAGGATTAGTGCCCTGTTGTTGGTATCAGTTGGAGTATAAGTGCCCCATTGTTGATATCAGTTGAAGGAATAGTGCCTCGTTGTTGGTTTCAGTTGAAGGAATAGTGTCTCCTTTTTAAACCAGTTGGAGAAATAATGACCCATTGTTGGTATTAGTTGGGGGATTAGTGCCCCATTGTTGGTATCAGTTGGAGTAGTGGTTCTCAACCTCAGTCCTCAAGTTCCCCTAACTTGCCATGTTTTGGGAATCTTTCTTAGATAAAATAGCTGTCCAAAATACCAAGCCATTGACTCTGATTTAAAGCACCTGTGCAAGATAAAGGAAAACCTGCAAACATGGTCTGTTGGGGGTATTTGAGGACTGAGGTTGAGAACCGCTAAGTTGGAGGAATAGTGTCCCATTGTTGGTTCCAGTTGAAGGAATAGTGCCTCTTTGTTGGTATTGGTTGGGGGAATAGTGCCCTGTTGTTGGTTTCAGTTGAAGGAATAGTGTCCTATTGTTGGTATCAGTTGGAAGATTAGTACCCCATTGTTGGTATCATTTGGAGGAATAGTGCCTGTTGTTGGTATCAGTTGGAGGAATAGTGTCCTGTTGTTGGTATCAGTTGGAGGAAAAGTGCCTGTTGTTGGTATCAGTTGGAGGAATAGTGCCTGTTGTTGGTATCAGTTGGAGGAATAGTGCCTGTTGTTGGTATCAGTTGGAGGAATAGTGCCCTGTTGTTGGTATCAGTTGGAGGAATAGCGCCCTGTTGTTGGTATCAGTTGGAGGAATAGCGCCCTGTTGTTGGTATCAATTGGAGGAATAGCGCCCTGTTGTTGGTATCAGTTGGAGGAATAGTGCCCTGTTGTTGGTATCAGTTGGAGGAATAGTGCCCTGTTGTTGGTATCAGTTGGAGGAATAGCGCCCTGTTGTTGGTATCAGTTGGAGGAATAGCGCCCTGTTGTTGGTATCAATTGGAGGAATAGCGCTCTGTTGTTGGTATCAGTTGGAGGAATAGTGCCCTGTTGTTGGTATCAGTTGGAGGAATAGTGCCCTGTTGTTGGTATCAGTTGGAGGAATAGTGTCCTATTCTTGGTTTCAGTTGAAGGAATAGTGCCCCGTTGTTGGTATCAATTGGAGGAATAGCGCCCTGTTGTTGGTATCAGTTGGAGGAATAGTGCCCTGTTGTTGGTATCAGTTGGAGGAATAGTGTCCTATTGTTGGTTTCAGTTGAAGGAATAGTGCCCCGTTGTTGGTATCAATTGGAGGAATAGCGCCCTGTTGTTGGTATCAGTTGGAGGAATAGTGCCCTGTTGTTGGTATCAGTCTGAGGATTAGTGCCCCAACATTGGTGTCAATGAGAGGAATGCTGCCCCAAGGGCCAAATAAAGGCAAGCAATAGGCCACATCCGTCCACCGGGCCACAGTTTGGAGACCACTGTGCTAGATGATGCTGGATGTCATCCAGCCAGGACATTAGGTCTGCTTTATCTGGCTTGATGCAGCTTCTAATGCACATTGTAAGAGGCTCACAGTGTGCAGTGAAGTCAGAGTAAGCCAGTTTAGTCCAGGAGAGGAGCCTGTACAGCTGTGCAAGACTGAAGGGAAGGCTGGATATTGTGTGATTTTTGTATTGTACTTTTAAGCAAGTGCTGGCAAATTATCATTTGTTTTTTTTTTCTGAATAGTTTATATATTTATACAATGCAATACATGGGGTTTAGGATATCTGTATCTGCACAGCCATCCAGTACACAATTTTAATTGAAATATATTTTATTTCTTTTTTTCACAAACCTCCAGCCCTTGTCATCTGTCCCTTGAACAGTGCCTTTCCTCAGCTCCTTTGGAAGCATCACATTCATGTATCCTATGGGCCGAGCTACGGCAAAGAAGATTAATTGGGTACAGATGTGATTCAGATTTTATTACCTTGGTGGAGGTGGAAGGGGGGGGGTTAGAAAACAAAATCGCATCAAATACCATTTTACAGGGAGCCCATAACAGCCCACAGCACGCGGCGGCAGCTCCCAGCCCGCTAAGCCGAATTTTGGGGAAAGTTTACTAATAATATATGCATAGTTGGAGCAGGTAATTACCAAATACTGCAGAGGAGAGCGCCCATGATTATTCTAAATTTGGAATGCAAGCGGCGGAGGATAATGACTGTGACCTTCTCTGTCGCAGAAAGATGAATAAAAACAATATTTCAAATCAGGAATTTTCCTAGGGGGTTTAAAGGGCACCTGTAATTTTGGGAGAGGATAACCAGATACATTGTGATGAGTAGGGGGGGGGTCAAAAAAAGTCTTCAAATCAAATATGAGCATTGCATTTCGTTTTTGACTTCTTTCTTCTTTAATAAATTTCTTTAGTTAAAACATTAACCCTTGAGATGAATATGAAGAATTCGGCCTACCTGCTCAGGTACTTCTAAATTAATTTTGAAATGACATTAACTTGTTAAAGCTTCTATTAGATTTTATTGATTGGTTTTAGCCTTATTCTATGCTGATGGTGAACCCAAGAAATAAAAACAGCCCACGGTACTTATAACTCAGCAGTGCTTCTTAGTACTAAATATTCGATACATCAGTCTTCCTGCATATAGCAGTCTACAGTGGGTGTGTTTGGGAATATCTCTCCTGCTGATTGGACAAAAATGGAGCGTCAGCACACTGGGGAGGTCATCGGTCTGCTCAGTCCGTTCTTTACTCCTGTTAACAAGAGTTTGATTGACAGCACTGTGAGCAGGTAGGCAGAAAGGGGTCCCGGATCATTAGATTGCTGAAAGGAAGTGCATAAGCCAGAGGCTGCTTCCACATTCTCTTCTCAGGAGGCATACATAATAAGAAATCACTGACATCCTTACAGCCGACCAGCTCTAAAACGACCTGAAAGATGCAGCAATCTGTGTAGAGATATGAAACCAATTTCCGTTGTCTTTTTTCTACCCTGAGAACTACTCCAAATTGCACAGATCCTTTAAAGCCCAAGTCCAGCTTTAAAATAAATTAAAAAATCTGATCTGTCACAAGTTTGTCTGACAAGGAAGCAGGATGGCTGATAAAGGTGTGGTCTTGTATAACTTCAGCCTCAAACCTGGTCAGTTGGAGGGCTTCATTCCGGAAGGTTGGAGGGCTTCATTCCGGAAGGCTGTTAACGGTTTTCCATAGACTTGGGAACAGAGGATAAGAATTGTGTGCTACACTTTAACCCTCAATTTGACATCCTTGGAGACAAGCACAAGATAAACTTGAACTTGATGGACAATGTCTGGTGAATGGAGCAGAGGGAAAGCTTCTTCCCCTTCCAGGAGGGGTGTCAGACACCATGGCTTGCTTCCAGTATGAGAAAGACAGGATCACCATACAATAAACTCATGGAAAGCCTGTCACATTTCCAGTCCGCTTTCTAATAGAGGAGATCTTGCACATGGCCGTGAAAGACCTCCAGCTCAAGTCCTTCACACTAAAATGAAGAATTTCGCAATAGAGGAATAGCCTTTCTCTTTTTCAGTCCGCTTTCCCATAGAGAAGATCTCATACTTAGCCAGGAAAGGCCTCCAGCTCAAGTCCATCACACTAAAATTAAGAATCCTGCAATAGAGGAGTAGCCTGTTCCACGTGTCCATATCCAGGCTCTGTGAAATGGCCATAGTGGACGAACAAGAAAAAAACTATTTTATCCTGTTTTGTAACTCCTTCACTCCAGTCTGCATCCTTGCTGTTCATATAAATATACATTGTGCTTTGCTCAGTTCCTTTACTAGAGATTAATTTAACCATATTTAAAAAAAAAAAAAAAATCAGATCAAATACAAAGACTCAACCAATGTCTATTCCAGTGCCAGTCTTCTTCCAATTCCAACGTAACTCATACAAATTCCTGTGAGCCCTGGGTGTCTCTGGTGGGACACTTTTCAGTGGGGGCAAATGAAGGCAGAGAAGAGGGTTTCTGCATTTGGGCTTTATTGACTATATAATACTCCAGTGTTCTGTTTTGCTTCAGAAGAATAGAATAGACACATTAGACCAGTGATCCTCAACCAGGTTTCTCTGTAGGGTTTCTCCTGAGGTTGCTAGGGATTCCTTGAGCAGTGAGCAAATATGGGCTGAACCTCAGTGCAAAGAGGACAACTTAACACCAATGTAAGAGATAAAACTCCAGAGATAAACCAATAGTTCTGACACTTTATAAAACTCTGGTTCGGCCACATCTGGAGTATTCCGTACAGTTCTGGAAGGATGTGCTGGAATTGGAGAGAGTTCAGAGAAGAACAACAAAATGAATAAGGGGACTGGAGGACCTTATGAGGAACGTTACAAGGAATGACTACAAGCACTAAACGTATTCCCCCTGGAGAAGAGACGCTTGAGAGGAGATATGATAGCGATATACAAAAATCTCAATGGTGATCCCAGCGTAGGTAGGAAACTATTCATTCTCAGGGAGTGTAAGAAGACACAGGAACACAATATGATTGGGGGAGAAGCGGTTTAACCTTA
The DNA here is from genome assembly GCA_037952925.1 of Lithobates clamitans. Lineage (NCBI taxonomy): Eukaryota > Metazoa > Chordata > Amphibia > Anura > Ranidae > Lithobates > Lithobates clamitans. The sequence goes on from JBBGZY010002109.1 coordinate 16,943, forward strand.
AGCTGTGTAGGGTTTTTTTTTTACTGTCAGAGCGGTAAGGATGTGGAACTCTCTTCCACAATTGGTGGTGAGTTTTAAAAGACTCTTGGATGTGCATCTTAGTGAACACAATATACAGGGATATGGGAATTGATTATCGACACAAACACACACACACCAACACAGGTTGAACTGGATGGACTATTGTCCTTATTCAACCTTACAAACTATGAAACTAATGCCACGTACACACGGGCGGATTTTTCGACCGGACTGGTCAGATAGACTTTCCGACAGACTTTCGGCGGACTTTTGACAGACTTCCGACGGACTTTTGAATGAACGGACTTGCCTACACACATTCGCACCAAAGTCCGACAGATTCGTACTAGATGACGTACGACTGGACTAAAATAAGGAAGTTGATAGCCAGTAGCCAATAGCTGCCCTAGCGTGGGTTTTCGTCCGTCGGACTAGCATACAGACGAGCGGATTTTTCGACCGGACTCAAGTTCGTCGGAAAGATTTGGAGCAGGTTTTAAATCTAAAGTCTGTCAGATTTTCGACTGTAAAAGTCCGCTAAAGGTCTGATGAAGCCCACACACGATCGGATTGTCCGCTGGACTCAGTCCGTCAGACCAGTGCGATAGAAAAGTCCGCTCGTGTGTACGCTGCATCAGAGCTCACTTCTATACAGACCATTAATGTTAGAGGACACCAGTATTTGTACAGCCTGCTTTTCTTTTCTGCACCTATTATTTGTTTCAAAAATATTATTGAAAATAATTCTGTAGGGGGTTGGTAACAAAATCAACTGCCCTAAGTGTCAAGTATTTTAAACCCACAATACTTATGCTTTAATTTAAAACTTTCCTCAACTTTTCTCAAGCTAATGTATCATGACCTGTAGGCAGGATCCTTTGTAGGAAGGGTTCCCAGAGAGCCTGAAAATTATTTCACGGGTTCCTCAGGCTAAAAAGTTTGAGAAAGACTGCAGTAGATGATGTATGCCTGATCTAGAACACTATCTTAAGCTAGTCTGTCTACCAAAAAAAAATTAAATTAGCACTAATGTGCCATAAATATTCTATCACTGTTCTAGTTTTATTGGCTGTCCTTGCTTGCCCCCAACCCTTGGCGCATGCGTTTAGCAACATTTCCTCGCAATCTTTTGAAACAGTTATTGTTTTAAATTCAGGAGATTTGGCCGCACCCGAAGGAATTCATTTCCCACAGTGCTATCTTTTTTTAAATTTCTTTTAGTGTTATTTATATATTTCCATGTAAATTTCCCATGAGGCCGCTAAAAGCTGTGAGAGCTCGCACCCCCCTTCCCCAATTATCCCACGGGTGGCCCTTGTGGAATACGACGCTGCAAGTTCAAGCCGGTTGCACATCTTACAACTGAGAAAACGATGAGGTATGCAAAGAGTTTTACTACATAAAATTATAAGCTTCACGCACAATTTTATTCTCTCATCTAATATATTTATAAAAGCCTTTCAAAAGTGATGCCGCTCCCTAATAGTAAAATACGTAAAGATTTATAAGCGTTAAGGAGGCCACCATCTCAGGTCCCTGCTGAGAAGTTAGAAGGTGTGTTAGACTGTGGGGGGTTGATTCACTAAAACTAGAGAGTCCAAGATCTGGTGCAGCTCTGCACAGAAACCAATCAGCTTCCAAGCCTTTTGTCAGAGCTTAATTAACCACTTTCCGCCCAGCCTATAGCAGAGTGAAGGCCGGGCGGTGGTTCAGTCATATGACTGGGCGTCATAGGACGTCCAGCAGGATAACTGCCGGCGCACGCCCGTGGTGCTGCGTGTCAGCCTGACACACCGTTACACCGATCCCAGTAAAGAGCCTCTGACGGAGGCTCTTTACCATGTGATCAGCCGTGACCAATCATGGCAGATCACAATGTAACCAGAAAGCTTTTCCTCACTCGCGTCCGACAGACACGAGTAGAGGAGAGACGATTGGTGGCTCTCCTGATGGGGGGGGGGGCTGCTCGCTGCTCTGATAGTTTTTTCAGTGCAGCCCCCCTGCGGATGCCCACACTGGACCACCAGGGATGCCTCCGGGACCACCAGGGAAGCCCCCAACACATGGATGGCCAGATATGTCCCCCGTGGTCACCAGGGATGCCACAGTGTGCCCAATATATGCCAGTGTCCACAAATGGTGCCAGTCAGTGCCCATTATGAATGCCTGCCAGATCAGTGATGCCCAACAGTGCCACCCATCAGTGTCCATCAGTGTCACCTATTAGTGCCACCTATTAGTGCCCATCACTGCCCACCTATCAGTGCCCATCAGTGCCCCCTATCGGTGCTACCCATAAGTACCCATCAGTGCAGCCTATCAGTGTCCATCAGTGCCGCCTATCAGTGCCCATCAGTGCCGCCTATCAATGCCCATCAGTGCTGCATACCAGTGCCACCTATCAATGCCCAGTACCGCCTATCAGTGTCCATCATCTGTGCCCATCAGTGCCACCTCATCAGTGCCCATCAGTACCGCCTTATCAGTGACCATCAGTGCAGCCTCAACAGTGCCCGTCATTGAAGGAGAAAAATTACTTATTTACAAAATTTTATAACCGAAACAAAAAAAGAAAAACTTTTTTTTTTCAAAATTTTCGGTCTTTTTTTATTTGTTGCGTAAAAAATTAAAACCCCATCAGTGATCAAATGCCACCAAAAGAAAGCTCTATTTGTGGGAACAAAATGATAAAAAAATTTGTTTGGGTACAGTGTAGCATGACCGCGCAATTGTCATTCAAAATGCGACAGCGCTGAAAGCTAAAAATTGGCTTGGGCAGAAAGGGGGGAAAGTGCCCGGTATTGAAGTGGTTAAACAAGCTGAAGTTAGAAGCTGATTGGTTACCATGCACAGCTGCACCAGATTTTGCACTCTACAGTTTTAGTAAGTAAACCCCTTAGAACCTTGCAGAGTTTTTGGGGAATTTTCCAGCATGGCGGGGCTAAGGTATTGTTATTTCACCCTGTTCTATGTCCGGGAAGACAATGTTTCAGTCTATCATTTTATCTCTGCTGGTCTCTTATTTTGATATCCAGACAGGTACATAACCTATTGAGTACTTTAGGCTAAGTTCATGATTGAGCTTTTTCAAGCTTTTTTGGGGTGTTTTTTTATGGGGGGTTTGCCCATGCATTTTTGGGGTGTTTTCAGGCTTGAGAGTTTATGTTTTAGCCATTTGGAAAGTTAATTACTAGTAGAAGGAAAGACAATGTGCACGTTCTAAGGGACCAAAAAGTTTATGTACATTTCGGAGCTTCGAGCAACAAGCCTCAAGCAACATGAGGCTCAGGTGTGGACAGGCACTACTGAATATAATGGCAAACTTGATGAAGAACATTGAAGCGCTTTGGGGAGATATGCTTCGCATTTCTCATGCTCAGGTGTTAACTAGGCCCTGGAACACACGGGCCAAAAATCGTCCGAAAATGGTTGGTTGGGCAGGAACCTGATGACTTTTAGCTCATGTGTACAGCTCCCTGTCTGACAGAAGCCGGTCTCACAATTGACTTCTGTCAAACGGGCATTATAAAGAAGAACAAGCAGCACCAATCTAAGTGCAGCAGTAAATATAAAGAAGAACAAGCAGCGCCAATCTAAGGCAAACCAGCAGCCAATCGGCATCTGCGATCAGCGCTGGCAGTCAATGGCTGTGAGCACTGACTAGTGCATTCTGGAGGGGAGCGTCCCCCTGTTCAGAACACACCCATATAGCAAGGATAACTTGCCACAAATTTGTGGCAGGGTTGAATTCTAGTTGACACTTTTCCAATTTGTAGCAAATTTGCATGGCAAGTCTCTAGCAAGAGCAAAGTTGCAGTGGTGAGTCTACAGCGAGAGCTCTGCAAGTCTACAGCATGAAAAATCAGCCACAGTGACCCCTTGTGGTGGGATGACTATTGCACAACATAACTGAACCAGAACTTGCAACAGACTTGCAGAATTTTTGCAAAGAAAGTTCATCTGGAGTCATGCAATGCGGACTTGCTGCAATTGTGCAACAAACTTAGCAAGTCATTTTCAAACTTGCAGCACAATTGCTTGCTATCTGGGCAATAGCACTGTGGGGAAGATTGCTGTATTAACATTGCTTAAGTCTGAACTCCAAGCTATCAGATGAACACTGCTGTAAGCGTGGGAAATTTCAGCTTTACCACCTGTTTTTCCCGTCCTCCCAATCATACCCCCTTAAGCTGCAAAGATATAAGGATATACACATGCCGCAGCCGTGATACTTTGCTGCATAGCATGACAAGAATGATCCCGTCACGTTTGGCAGTACCGCCGAGGAAAGCCATATTCAAATGAATGCCACAACCGCAGACCTGCATCTCCTTCAGCCACAGAGTTCTATAGTGGTACCACTTTTGTAAGCTCAGCAACATGACCTGCATTTTTGGAATCATTCCTTAAATGTCTCCTAAAATGTAGGCGCAGTGTGGGGTAAACACTGCAGTGTTCAACGGGAAGCAGATAACAATATTCACTCTCCATTATAAATGGGCCTCTAAGCCCCAACTCCTCCTGGTGCTCCACCTTATGCCATTCAGCCATCTAGTGCCTAAACCCTAAAGTCAGCTGGGGTTCTGGAACTATCCCGTTCATTGGTGCCAGGAAAGATAGTCTAGCATTGACCAGAGCAGAAGGAATGCCGCAACCGCAGACCGGCATCTCCTTCAGCCACAGAGTTCTATAGTAGTGGTGGTACCACTTTTGTAAACTCAGCAACATAACCTGCATTTTTTTAATCGTTCTTTAAATGGCTCCTAAACTTTAGGCGCAGTGTTCAACGGGAAGCGGATAACAATATTCACTCTCTTATAAATGGGCCTCTAAGCCCCAACTCCTCCTGATGCTCCATCAGTGGCGGCCGGTTGTAATTTTTTTTTTGGGGGGGGCAGCAAACAGTAACACCCCCCCCCGTCGGACGGTCAGGTCTGGAGCACTTACCCCATCTATGGTGGTCAGTGCTTCTCCCAGGCTTTACTGGTGGCTTCCCTTGCTTGGCACTTTCCCCTGCTCTCCAGGGGCATCACGGTGGCTTCCGTCTCCTCCCTTCTCCTCGGCGGCCAATTGGGACTCTTCTCTTTTTGGCCAATCGGATTTTAGATCTGCTTCTGATTGGCCAGATTGAGGATCAGTGTTTCAATAGCGAATAATAATTTTCTGTTGTAACACCTGGGTGGGCTCATGGCGCAATGCTCTGCGCCTCAAGCCCACCCTATTTTGAAGCCTATTAGAGCCTATGGCTCTAATCAGGTACTTAAAAAAAACACCCCCACGGCTGTAATTCACGCGCCCGGCCTCCTGAAAGGGGCTGGATGCATGAATAGGGGGTGGCTGCAGTGGCCCTGGATAGATTCATTCATAGCATGAGCTCTATCTATTCATATAGGGGGTGGCGTGGATCAGGGCAGGATTTTTTACACCCTAGGCCAATCCTCATTTTACGCCACTCCCCTTGGCTCCACCTCTGACTTCACCTCCTTTGCCCTGCCCATGTATACCACACCTTTTTAATGAAGTGCCCATCAAATGCAGCCTCACCAGTGCCCAACAAATGCAGCCTCACCAGTGCCCATCAAATGCAGCCTCACCAGCACCCATCAAATGCAGCCTCACCAGCACCCATCAAATGCAGCCTCACCAGTGCCCATCAATTTCAGCCTCACCAGCGCCCATCAATTGCAGCCTCACTAGTGCCCATCAATGCAGCCTCACCCGCGCCCATCAATTGCAGCCTCACCAGCGCCCATCAATTGCAGCCTCACCAGCGCCCATCAATTGCAACCTCACCAGCGCCCATCAAATGCAGCCTCACCAGCGCCCATCAATTGCAGCCTCACCAGCGCCCATCAAATGCAGCCTCACCAGTGCCCATCAATTGCAGCCTCACCAGCGCCCATCAATTGCAGCCTCACCAGCGCCCATCAAATGCAGCCTCACCAGCGCCCATCAACTGCAGCCTCACCAGCGCCCATCAATTGCAGCCTCACCAGCGCCCATCAATTGCAGCCTCACCAGCGCCCATCAATTCAGCCTCACCAGCGCCCATCAATGCAGCCTCACCAGCGCCCATCAATGAACGTTTGCTTGCTTCCATTCATTCGGGAGTCGACTCGGGACACAGACACAGTTCTATGCCGCCGCTGCGCCTCTGACACTATGTGTGAACAGGCGGCGGCTGCCTGCTGATGCTGAGACTTAGTTGCTTGCTGAAGAGAGTAGAGAGTAAGAACACCAGTGGCTAGGTGCCCTAGGTAGCAGCAGCTGCCTAGTTTTCCTAGTGGTAGCACTGGCCCTGGCATGGATAGAGGGGGCGGCGCCCGGGTGCCCCTAATGGGCGGGCTGCCACTATGCTCCACCACATGCCATTCAGCCATCTAGTGCCTAAATCCTATAGTCATCTGGGGCTCTGGAACTATCCCGTTCAATGGCTCAGTGCCAGGAAAGATGGTTTAGTATTGACCAGAGCAGAAGTCATGGCCCTGTGTATAGCCAAGGCTTAGAATGCATGGACACTATAATGGCAAATTGACTCATTTTTTAAATGGAATGGAATGTGCAGACACTACAAGGTGCTTGCACTTCAGAATTATTAGCTGAGACACTTTTAAGACCAGACATTCCCTTGGCTAACACATCCTCATAGTACCTTTAGGAAAGACCAGCTAGCTTGCAGCTGTCATAGAGGTAAGCGAGCCTCAGCTCATACCTGATAGCTTGTTAAGAAGAACAACAATTTATTTTATTTCCCTTTGCAGCAGTTTTTTGCACATAAATCATTTTTTTTCCCCCCTTATTGTTTTCACTGCTGTTAATTTCAGATTGTCACCTGACCTTTCCTTTGAGCTCAAAGCTGTATACTTCCCAGGCACCAGATGACAAGAGAGAAGTACAATCCTTGGAGGGCAAATATTTTACACGGGGAATGTGCATCAAATCTGCCAAAGAAATGGACGGCGGTGTGTATTTTCATTGTGCTGCGAAATGATGATCTTTAACGGCCCACTTCACATCAAGGCAAACAAGAAAGAATGTTCATGTCAAGGATTTAGAAGTCTGCAGCAAATGTTGCTTTTTGAACCACCATAAAACTTTGCCTAACAGTGATCAGATTGGATCAAAAGACTTTAACTTTTTGGATAAATGGCTACAAAGCGCAGTGCTCATAGATATTATACGATCGTGCGTTTTGTGGTGTGGTCCCGTTTACTTGCGTTTGGTAGTATTATAGCAGGGGCATAACTAGAAATAGCAGGGCCCCATAGCAAAATGTTGTATGGGGCCCCCCTGCAAACAGCCCCCCCCCACAGCTGCCCTAGTGTCAATGCAGCGTGACCTGTGCCCCATGCAGCGTGACCTGTGCCCCATGCAGCATGACCTGTGCCCCATACAGCCTGGTCTGCCTGTGCTCCATACAGCCCCACCTATGCAGAGGAAGAGGCAAGCCACCCGGATCAGCAGAGAGCGGGATTGCCCGCTGTAATAGCTTTCATTTGAATTTCCCGTCTTCCCGGGGCTCATCGTCACATAGCCCCACCTCTTGGCCCGACGCCTTTGATGACGTCACATGTCCCGCATTGGATCGACGTTCTGTCTATTAAAGGAGCCGGGCCAAGAGGTGGAGCTATGTGACATGAGCCTCGGGAACACTGGAAGTTCTAATGAAAGCTCTTACATCGGGCAATTCAGCTCTCTGCTGATACGGACAGCTCGCCTCTTCCTTTCCTCTCTCTTCCCCTGGCTGGGAGACTGTGCCAGCGGTGCTCTCATCCTCACTGGGCCCCACTGGGCTGCGGGCCCCATAGCGCCCGCATGGGTCGCTATGGTGGTAGTTCCGCAGGGGCGGACTGACCATTGAGCCACTCGGGCACTGCCCGAGGGCCCTGGGCCACTAGGGGGCCCCATCAGGGTTGCCAGCCTCTGTAAAACCAGGGACAGTATGTATAAATCTGTGTTTTTTTTACATCTATCTGTGTATACTGTGTGTACATGTATGTGTATACTGTGTGATTGTATACTGTGTGTGTGTATACTGTGTGGCCCCATAATCTCTGATTGCCTGGGGGCCCCATAATCTCCTATTGCCCGGGGGCCCCATGAGTTATCAGTCCGCCCCTGTAGTTCCGCCCCTGTATTATAGCCTGCCAAATGCGACATGCTGTCTAAAACTTACCATGCCATGACAATGTGTACAGCCGTCCTTGGTAAGTAAGTGAAATGCGTCAGTGAAGGGTGCCCAGGTGGACTAAGCATTGTCTCTACCAGGGCTTTTTTTAACAGCAAGCGGAAGTCTTAACTCTCACTTGTTTTTTATTTTCATCATCACGCTGTGTTGTACAAAAGTCTGTTATGTACTGTACACTGCTGAATAGCCCAAGTTCAAATTTACAATGCATCAGGAAAGTATTCACTTTTTATACATATTGTTATATTCCAGCCTCATTCCAAAATGGATTTAATTAGTTATTTTCCACGAAATTCTACAAACAATACCCCATAATGACAAACTGAAAGAAGTTTGTTTAACCACTTGCTGACCATCCACCGCAGTTATACTGCGGCAGGTTGGCTCCGCTGTGCAAATCCCCGTAGGTGTACGTCGGGTGCGTACACGGCGATCTGTGGGCACGCACATGCATGCCCATTTGCTAGCGGTGGAGCCAATCAGCAGGTCCGAAGGACTCAATATCCTACGGCCACCCGCAATCGCTCCACAGAGAGGCTGAACGGGGATCTGTCAGTGTAAACAAAGCAGATCCCCGTTCTGTCAGGAGAGTTCAGAGTGATCGTCTGTTCCTAGCGATTAGGAACAGCGATCTCTCTGTACTCCCTGTCAGTCCTCTCCCCTCAGTTATAAAGCACCTCCCTAGGGAACATTTAACCCTTTGATTCCCCCCTGGTGTTAACCCCTTCCCTGCCAGTGTCATTTATACAGAAATCAGTGCATGTTTATAGCACCGATCACTGTATAAATGTCACTGATCTCAAAAAAGTGGCAAAAGTGGCCGATCTGTCCGCCGCAATGTCGCAGTCCCGCTAAAAATTGCAGATCACCGCCATTACTAGTAAAAAAAAAAAAATTATAATAAAAATGCCATAATTCTATCCCCTATTTTGTAGATGCGATAATTGGGATTTTTTTTCTACTAAACATATGTAGAAGAATACATATTGGCCTAAACTGAGGAAGAAATTTTTTTTTTTTTTTACATTTTCTTTTTAAATATTTATTATAGCAAAACGTAAAAAATATTAGTTTTTTTTTCAAAATTGTCGTTCGTTTTTTGTTTATAGCGCAAACAATGAAAACCGCACTAAAAGGTGCATGACCGCTCAATTGTCAGTTAAAGAGACGCAGTGGCGTATCGCAAAAAAATGGCCTGGTCAGGAAGTGGGTAAATCCTTCTGGTGCTGAAGTGGTTAAAATCTTTGCAAAAAGTAGACACTCTTAGGGTCGTTGTCCTGTTGGAAGATGAACCTTCGCCCCAGTCTGAGGTCCAGAGCTCTCTGGTGCACGTTTTCATCAAGGATGTCTCTGTACATTGCTGCATTCATCTTTTCCTCCATCCTGACTAGTCTCCCAGTTCCTGCCGCTGAAAAACATCCCCACAGCACGATGCTGCCACCACCATGCTTCACTGTAGGGATGGTATTGCCCAGGTGATGAGCGGTGCCTGGTTTCCTCCAGACATGATGCTTGCCATTCAGGCCAAAGAGTTCAATCTTTGTTTCATCAGACCAGAGAATTTTGTTTCTCATGGTCTGAGAGTCCTTCAGGTGCCTTTTGGCAAACTCCAAGCGGGCTGTCATGTGCTTTTTACTGAGGAGTGGCCTCCGTGGACTCTACCATACAGGCCTTCTCTTCTCTCCACAGAGAAACGCTGGAGCTCTGTCATAGTGATCATCGGGTTCTTGGTCACATCCCCGACTAAGGCCCTTCTCCCCAATTGCTCAGTTTGGCCGGGCTGCAGGCTTTATCAAAAGTCTTGTTGGTTCCAAACTTCTACCATTTACAGATGATGGAGGCCTCTGTGCTCATTGGGACTTTCAATGCTGCAGAAATTTTTCTGTACCGTTCCCCAGATCTGTGCCTTGTTACAATCCTGTGTCGGAGGTCTACAGACAATTCCTTGGACTTCATGGCTTGGTTTGTGCTCAGACATGAACTGTTAACTGTGGGACCTTCTATAGACGGGTGTGCGCCTTTCCAAATCACGTCCAATCAACTGAATTTACCACGGATGGACTCCAATTAAATTGTAGAAACAAAGGCTGTGAATACTTATGTACATGTAATTTTTTCATTTTTATTTTTATTAAGTTTGCAAAGATTTCAAACAAACTTTTTCCACCTTGTCATTATGGGGTATTGTTTGTAGAATTTTGAGGAAAATAATGAATTGAATCCATTTTGGGATAAGGCTGTAACATAATTGTAGCGCTGGTAGATTTGCGATCTACCATCTGATAGGTAAATTTAGTAAATTGCTTGTTAGGGGAAGTTAGATTTGCCTCTGTTCCAGCTTGGCTGACGTTGCGTGTGTTTCCATACTAGGCCTGTGGGTGTCGTTGTTACTATTGGCTAGTGTTGGAAAGGCAACGTGTTGAAGCGTATGGATGCTCTTCTGTCCCGGAGACAACTCGGTGGAGGTGGTCCTCCGAGTTGGATTCTGGGAGAGGGTATTTATGGGACAGACGCCATGTTTTAGGGTCGTTTTACAGCCACCTGCTGGCCCTCCTGGCCGGCAGGTATGTGTTAGAGTGCTACCTCGTGGTCCTCCGTTCCGGAGGCCCGCGTCGCTGCGGCGTGTGGGTGGGCCCAGAAGCTTGTCTGGGGCCTTCCACAGCAGCGGAGGAATGGTCCTGAGCTGTCTATCCAGAGTGAAGAAGCTGGACAACCTAGAAGATCCCAGGGGAGGACCCGTCATGGAAGGACCATGCAGAGTGCTGGTTTAGAGAGGGGCCTGGTGACTCGGTTGGAGGACGTATCCTAAAGTAGTTCTACAGCATAGTGTTGCCGGGTTTGGCTTAAAGGTTCAAGCACTGTAACTGACATTCACCACAAAACCAATACATCCTGTGGCAGACTTTTGTTCGTGCTACGTACTGGCTACTAGGCAAGTGAGAGAGGCCTATCCAGGCGGGCAAAGAGTGTGTCCCACGAGGGGAGCGCATTCTACTGAAATATTCAACTCTAAAGGACATTTGTCAAGAATCCTACAGAAAGGTATTTGAGCTTTCCCTGCAGTTTCCCTTCTGCCTCTTTCCTGCTACTTTCTTTATTAATTGTTCAATAAAGCATTGAAAACCTACTCAAGAGTTGGTGCTTGTATCGCCCGGAGGTAAACTCAACGGAACCCTAGACCCGGTGCTGGTGAAACAGAGGAAGGAGAGTGAAGGTAACAAGCCCGCTTTAAACCAGCAGCTCCGCCGGGAGTTATTGCTACATAACAAAATGTGGAAAAAGGGAAGTGCTGTGAATACTTTCCAGATGCACTGTACATACAAATTTACCCATACCCATAATTTTACCCCATTATTTACCTATACAAGTAAATGGGTAGGAAAATGACTCCTCCACCCTCTCACCCTCTCCTTCTGTATGCCTCCATCGGATTACTGACATTGTGCATGAAAGGAGACATCTACTGCTCTACTGCTCTTTCTTTAGTAAAACCATAGTGCTCTGGGAGTCCCTTGTCATTTATTAGATATCTTTTTCCAAATCATATATCAACAACATGGAAACTTATAAACTTGAAATAAAAGGAAAAATGAAAATGGACCCCAAACAATTATAGTTTATTTTTAAGAAATGGGAAAAAAGGAATTTATCAACATACCAGTGTACCCTCATTCTTTGTTATTGGTTGGGACTTCTTTATAGAACTGCAAGGTCATGGCAATGACTCAATTAAATTATTTTCTTTAAAGGCTTCTTAAAATCATATTTCACAGCAGAAAACTTTGTTTTATTATGCAGAGATTATAGAAAAAAAAAATCCCTCCTTCCCACCGCTTGAAGTGCTTTTAATTGCAACGTTACGTGATTACCTTACCGGGTTATTAAATGCCACTTTAGGTCACCTGCTTAGATAATAATCACGCAAGTGTTAACAGCAACTCAGTACATGGACATGTTGCTTTGGTTCATTAAATGCTTTCCAAGAACAGTATAAACTGTTATTACAGCAGTCCTTGTAATGTATAATTTATACAATGTCAATGGACAAAAAAACGTGTCAATTCCTGCTTTATCGAGTGTTTTGTGGGGAGCAAGTATGAAAAAAAGTCCAAGCTGAAAATGAAAATGAAAATGCCAAATGGCCGGAGGTCATTCTAATGGCTGTCTGGTGGTCCAAATCATTTGGTGGAGGGGGGATTATGGTGTGGGGTTGTTTTTCAGGAGTTGGACTTGGCCCCTTAGTTCTAGTGAAGGGAACTCTTAAGGTGTCATACCAAGATATTTTGGACAATTTCATGCTCCCAGCTTTGTGGGAACAGTTTGGGGATGGCCCCTTCCTGTTCCAACATGACTGCTCACCAGCGCACAAAGCAAGGTCCATAAAGACATGGATGAGCGTGTTTGGGGTGGAAGAACTTGACTGGCCTGCACAGAGTCCTGACATCAACCCAATAGAACACCCTTTGATGAATTAGAGCAGAGACTGCAAGCCAGGCCTTCTTGTCCAACAGTGCCTGACCTCACAAATGCGCTTCTGGAAGAATGGTCAAACATTCCCATAGACACACTCCTAAACCTTGTGGACAGCCTTCCCAGAAGAGTTGAAGCTGTTATAGCTGCAAAGGGGCCAACTCAATACTGAACCCTACAGACTAAGACTGGGATGCCATTACAGTTCATACTGTTGGCAATATAGTGTATGTTTAAAAATTCTAAACAAGTTTTAAATTACATGACTGAACCAACCTTTGCAGCTATGGCATTGTGAAGTAATTCATTCTCAATGTCTGAATCTGAAACTTATCAGTTTCCTTTTCATTTTCTCTCTGTACCTCAGCTCCCCCTCCCAGCGTTGACATGGCGGTCTGCCAGCATTCTAATCTTTAAAGTAGTTCTAAACATTCACCTCCCCATAAAGACCCATATGACATAAGAATGTTGTTTTACAGTTTCCAATTTACCAAATGTCAGAGAGTCCACAGTGTCTGTGCCCCCTGGGAGTGGTCATTCTAGGGGTGTTCTTAGTAACACTTGGGTGTGGGACCCCACTGTGTGAACAGGCACATAGTCGCAGTCAGTCCCAGGCCTTTCAGGACTGGGTCTTTTGCCTAAGTCCGGGGGCAATTTTTGTCTTTCAGGCCTCAGGACCCAGCCAGTGCACATGCATGGCCACTTATTTATTTTAATTTATTTTCCCTCCACTGTTTGTCACTCTTTCACTTTTGTGTGTGTTTTCTCTCTAAGATGAAGGGTGTGAATCCTCTGGCTTGCCCTGATGTGTAGGTGGAGGATGTGTTGCCCTCGAGTTCCTTCCTCCCCTGCCCTTGGGGGTGGGGGGTCTATCTTTGGAAGAGCCCCTTGACCGAGTATTCGATGGTTGGCTTTGGCTGATCTAGAAGAACGGGGTCGGCCAGGTCTTCTGGCTATGCAGACTATTGGAAACCTATGTCTCTGTCAGGTGCCTTGCACCCCGGGGGATCAGGGAGAAATCCTACCTCTTAGGGGGTGGACTAAAGCACACCCCTAAGTGCACTTTTTTGTGTGTTGCACATATATGTATTTTGTACACTTAATGTTTTTTCAGTTTTTATGTTTTTGCACCACAGCGGATTAAAAAAAAAAAGTGTTTTCAAAAGAACAAACAATATATGTTACTCTTATTTATAATTAAAACACAGTAGAATATTGATCCAGAAAGATCCAGAGAAACAAAATTCTCTGGTTTGATGAACCAAGAGCTCCAGCGTTTCTCTGTGGAGAGAAGAGAACCTTCCAGAAGAACAACTATCTTTGCAGCACTTCACCAATCAGGCCTGTATGGTAGAGTGGCCAGATGGAAGCCACTCCTCAGTAAAAAGCACATGACAGCCTGCTTGGAGTTTGCCAATGGACACCTGAAGGACTCTCAGACCACGAGAAACAAAATTCTCTGGTCTGATGAAACAAAGATTGAACTCTTTGGCCTGAATGACAAGCATCATGTCTGGAGGAAACCAGGCACCACTCATCACCTGGCCAATACCATCCCTACAGTGAAGCATGGTGGTGGCAGCATCATGCTGTTGGGATGTTTTTCAGCGGCAGGAACTGGGAGACTAGTCAGGATCGAGGAAAAGATGAATACAGCAATGTACAGAGACATCCTTGATGAAAATGTGCTCCAGAGCGCCCTGGACCTCAGACTGGGGCGAAGGTTCATCTTCCAACAGGACAACGACCCTAAGCACACAGCCAATATAACAGTGGCTACGGGACAACTCTGTGAATGTCCTTGAGTGGCCTAGCCAGAGCCCAGACTTGAACCCGATTGAACATCTCTGAACAGATCTAAAAATGGCTGTGCACCGACGCTCCCCATCCAGCCTGATGGAGCTTCAGAGGTCCTACAAAGAAGAATGGAAGAAACTGCTCAAAATGAGGTGTGCCAAGCTGGTAGCATCATACTCAAAAAGACTTGAGGCTGTAATTGGTGCCAAAGGTGCTTCAACAAAGTATTGAGCAAAGGCTTTTTATAAATTTGCAAAGATTTCAAACAAACTTCTTTCACGTTGTCATTATGGGGTATTGTTTGTAGAATTTTGAGTAAAATAATGATTTTAATCCATTTTGGAATAAGGCTGTAACATAACAAATTGTGGAAAAAGTAAAGCGCTGTGAATACTTTCCGGATGCACTGGAAGTATGTATGTGTATTTCTTTCTATTTCCGCACTTCACCTTTTAGACAAAATATACATTTTTCATGGTATTGATTAGGCACACATCAAATCTTCACTTTTTTCAGTTTATCCTTTTATTTATTATGGTTGACCTCAATTAAAGTGTCTTTCCCCCCTTCATAACAATGTTAATATGTGCATAAAGGTACCTGCTATCAATTCTTGATGGCCCTTTAATAACTTCAGCAACTCAACAGATTTACTGTAAAAACTTTTAAAAAAGACTGTCGATCTTGTTTATTTTTCCCTTTGAGAAATCACCTTCGAGAGATAAAGCTAAACACCCTCTCGTTCAGGAAAATGAAGTGCAGCAAAGGCGAAGAGGAATGGAGCAGAATTATGGGAACTTTTGTATCTCTGAAACTGTGGAAAAAGTTTTTTCAGAGTAAATTTATCACGTCTGCTGTTCAAAGCGGCTGGATTCTCTGGCCATGCTTACATTTTTTTCTTCTGGCGGATGAATTTAGGAAGCCCTGTTCAAAGTGTTACTAAATCACCAATCAATTTCACATGAACGCACAGCGGGGGAGTAGCAGGGTCTGTGATCAGAAGCGGGGCTGGATATATCTGTCTTAAGACTCTGAACAGCCTCACAATATGAAGTTTAGCTGTCAGTCGATTGGAAGGAAATTCTGCTATATTGGTACAACTTGGATTTTGTCATCAACAAACCATTTTCCTAACAACAGGGGGGCATTTGTTTAAAGTGGGCAACCATGGAAAAAAAATGTTTCCCCCCTTATCCCGAGTACCTTGCTCCCTTAAAGTATCTCCCTTTAAGAGCTTATCAGTCCTTGGAAGTGGTGGCTCCACTTTTTTTTTTCAGGCTCAAAACATTTTTAGTAAGTACAGAACCTGGTAATCTTGCCAGAAAGGCAATGTCCTTTTCATTTTCTGTGAGATGAGCTGGAAGCAAAAACAACTTTTTCCTTCTTGTTTAAACTACTAATCCCAAGAAAAGCAAAGCCTAAATTGCAAAACTGGAACACGCTCATCACTCCAACTGCCTGACAGTCAATAGTCACTGCTTAAGTGCAAACAAGTCTAGTAGTCCCTTGGACTAAAGCCGGGTACACACGATCAGATTATTGGCCACATTTTCGTCTTTTTTTTGTATGCTGCTCGTCTCAAATCGAAAGTGAAGAGGTTACTCACTATACGAAAATTCTCATGTAGCACCCTGGAGTAGCTAGATTAGGCAGGGTTGCTCCTCACAAATGTACTTGCTAGGAGTAGTTATCCTGGTTGATTGTTAGAGATCCATTGATTTCTCCCTAAATTTGGCCTTGTTGTACTTTTCTCTTCTACCACTAGGTGTCTAGGTACTTGTTGGTACAAGATACGAGAAGGGCAACGCAAGGTCAGGTTATGGGTATATGGGGTAGCTTAGCCAATGGGCAGGGGTCTTCTTTAATCCATTTGGCCTGCTGGAAGAGCCTATATATTCGGGTGAGGTCAGATGATCTGGGTTCTGTGCCACCTGGACGGCTGTCTGGGTGGACGTGTGTTGTACTGCCCGGGCTGCTAGGCGGGAGATTGGGCCTATCCCGGGCACATCTGGCTGCTAGGCTGTCTGAGGGCCTATCCAGAAGCAAGAGAGCAGCGCAGGATTGGGATTGCCAGAAGTGACGGTTCTGTTGGCCAGAGAACCTGTCGTGGTCGGAGGTAGAGGGGAAGCTGTCGCCAGTAAGGGACTATCCGCCTTATTAGCAGGGACCACAGTGAGTAACTGAAGCAAGTACCAGAGCAGTATTTGCACCAACCAGGGACGGTGAAGAATCGGGAAATTTCAGTGGGTATCAAGCCAGGGTCACGCTTGCAGGGCAACCTTGTGTGTCAAGCCAGGGACTGAGCAGGCCAGCGTGGGTGAAGCTTGAGAGGTATGTAGAGCGCCAAGCTAGGGACCCAGCAGAGAGGAGGGGGTGATGTTTGAGGAAGATGCCACCGTGAAGATTAAAGGAGCTCAAGGGATTCAGTGGCAGTGAATCAGGGGGTCTAGAGAGAGACCTCAGTGGGCTGAAGAACTACAAGAAGTGATTGTAGTGAAAATGAAGGAACTGTTGAGCCTTGTGTTTGGAACTGTTAAAGACTGTTGCCATAGGAGACAGCATTCCTACACATGCAGATGTGGCATCTTGCTGGATGGCTTTCCCTGTATGGCTGTCCTCCTATTGAAGTCTCAGAGTCTGCCAATTAATTTAATCTTGCAACTACCTAAGGGTGTCCTGGCCCTAACCCTCTCACTCCCAAAAAGATTGTTAAGAGAAATAAACTTTCATTTGCATTCAAGAAGTGTCTGGCGCCCAATAACTTTAACTACTCTGCACCCACCATGCCTCACAATCCACCACATACAGAAGGATGTCAGCTGCCCCTGGCCCTGGAGGTTCTCATCAGATCAAAGGAGGCCTGGGACCTTGCTTCACTCATACAACAGAATTCAACATCAGAAGTGATGTCACGTGTTGAATTCTTTTTTATGTGTTCTTTTGCTTCTGAGCATGCTAAGTCTCGCTCTTGCGATTTTTTTTGGCCGAAACCTGTACTAATTAAACGAAAATCAGATGTTGTGTTCACAAAACTTTTAGAGCCTGCACATCCAGTTTTTGTTTTCTGAAAATTCGTAATCGACTGTCAAAAGCACCATACTAACGATCAAAAAATCGGCAGATTGTTCATCGGACAGAATTTTACTTCCGATTTTCTGATCGTGTGTACGGGCTTTTAATCTTGCAACCCGTGAAAGTTTCTATAAGACTGCATTCACACCTGACCATCACATTTTTTAGTGGTTTTTTTGGATGTTTAATCGCATGTGTTATGCATATTTTTTAACGTTTTTGTACAGTGCTTTTAAAGCGTTTTTTAGCTTTGGCATTTTTTATTAGCCAATATTATCTTTTATCATTTTTTTGCTATGTTTTTCAGCTTTTTCATCCGCTTTTTGTTATTATGTATTTCTTATTATTTATTTCATATTTAAAAAAATATATATTTTTTGTTAGGGTTAGGGATTAGGTTTAAGGGTTAAAGGTTAATTAATTAATTAATGCATTATTATTATTTTATTATTCATTTTTATTTAACTATTGTATTTGAGCAGAAAAATTGAAAAGCTGAAAAACATGCAAATTATGTGTTTCTAAGTGTTTTAGAGCTTGAAGCCTGAAGCTACAAAACGCTTGAAGGGAAAAAATCCATTATTCTCTATGGAGATGGTTCACATCTCCACTCCAAGTCGCCTAAAGCCCTACGCCTGAAGCTCAAACAAGTTCTGGACCCTTTTTTGACTTGCAAATCGGGCAGATTTGGGCGTTTTTAGCGCAGGAAGCAGATGACAAAATCTAACAACATAGCAACAAATGATGAAACAGATGATCCTTTTTCCTATTGGCTAATAAAAAAAATGCCAAAGCTCAAAAATGCCAGACAACGCCGCATGGAAACGCGCAAATATGCCCGAAAAAAACGTGCAACAAAGGAACGGAAGGAACGCTCAAAACGCTACACTCAGGTGTGAATGCAGCCTAAATGAAAAATATTCACCTAAACCAACATTAAAATGAACAGCGGCGGGGCGTGGCCAAGATGGCAACCTAGGAGGACGTGCTTCTCGGAGCTCTGCTGAAGGACTTACTAATATCCTGTCTCCTGGCTATCACTTCGTGGGGGAAATCACCCATAATAGCCTGAATGCCATACAGAACACGCCGACGGGCCAAAAAGCTACATTTCCCGCAAAACCTGGGCGATATAGCCCCGACTGTGGACTCACACGTGGCGGAACCCCCCCGGCGGCTCTCCAACATGGCGTCTCAGACGGAGGCCGCAGACCCGAATGAGACGACACAGCTTGGATTTCCGGAGGTAATGGCTGCGATCGCGTCCTGTCAGGCTGCTTTGACGAGCAAGATTGAATCAGTACAGTTGGATGTGAGCCTGATCAGACAGGACCAGGACAAGCTGCGATCGAGAGTCTCGGAGGTGGAGGAACGGGTCGGCCTGGCTGAGGACGCGGTTGCGGATCATACTGCTTCCATCCGTACGCTACAGACGAAGGTCCGGGCCCTAGAATACAAGGTGGACGATTCTGAGAACCGGAACCGAAGAAACAATCTCCGGATTGTAGGCATGCCAGAAGGAGCTGAGGGCAAAAATCCTACGGTCTTTGTGGAGGAATTGCTGAAAACCCTTCTCCCAGCGGCGCAGTTCTCCCCCTTTTACACCGTGGAACGAGCGCATCGGGTCCCCCCTGTTCCCGGACCACCTGGCTCCAACCCTCGCACCCTGATTTTCCGCATGCTAAACTTCAGAGACCGGGATGCGGTACTGAGAGAGGCACGCAGGGTAGGTGAAGTTAAGTTCCAAAATACCAATTTGCTCTTTTTTCCAGACTATTCTGTGGAAACACAGAAACTGCGTAGGTCATTTGACCAAGTGAAGGCATCGCTTAGAGCACGGAACATTAAGTATAGTATACTCTTTCCGGCCAGGCTGAGGGTACAGGATGGTGAGACGGTAAAATTCTTTACATCTCCCCGGGAGGCCGCTACCTGGCTCGAGGCTCTGCCACATCACCGCTAAAGGAGTGATCGAATTCATTTATAAATAATTAATTATGGAGACCACAATATAGCTATCATCTTCTTATGTACTGAACTGCCATCTTTTACTATTAGTCAGCGCTAGCAACTATTGGGCGCGAAAATGTGGTGGCACTGCTTTGCTGTTCTGGATGCCCTGACTGGGAAAACTTTTCCTGCACACTTGGGACAGAGGAAGGCAAACTCATGGAGGACTTTCTAGGAGCTGTTTAACCCCACCAGACGATGTCCTGATAGCCGAATAGGATGAGGATGCAGTTGGAACTTTTATCCTACGCTTTGCTATAAGGGATGTGAAATGCAGTGAATTATTGAACTTCAGACCCTGATCCCTGCAAATAATTCAATACTGCTGACGGCTGCTACTGGGCATAAACTAACCTGCAGATGATCTCTGGGAGGGAGGGGGCCCTATATCTTTTATATATTTTCTGGTTATAGAATTAGTTATGTTTCCCCTGAATAGGTGCCCCTGCGATGCCTCATAAGAAAGGATAGCTATACACTATGTTTTATTGATTGCTGATTTATATGTTGGTCTCGCAGTTTAAAGTGAATGCATTCGGCATAATGGTGCTGCAACTAAGATATGTGCCCCTGTAATTAATCCAGGTGAAATGATACCAGCATTATATGTTGACTAAGTTAGTAACCAAGTTAAGAGAAAGTGCGCCTAGTACATAGGAACTATAATTAAGATGTATACCCTTGCAACAGCCCAGGTGACATGTTTTTCTATATCACTCGATATGTGTTTTTGCTATTGGCTGAGCCAAATGAGAGGAAGCCCAGTGCTTTCCTACTGTAACTAAGATAAGTGCCCCTGCTTTAGTTCAGGAGATTTAGGCTGTTATCAATTATATCTTGTCAGCATCTCTGTTGTCTGGCTAGACAACTTCATCGTATTAAAGTCCACGCCCCTACTAAGGTTGTAACAGTTGGGATTTATGGGTATTGACACATCACCAGTTTCAAGGGGGTGTGGGGGAGGGGGGGAAGTTGACTGCCGTTGCAGACACAAGGGAATTGGAGTTGTTCATAGTATTTCTAAACAAGGAGTTGCTCATGATACAAGAGAGATAAGATATCCTTCAATACAGTACAATTTAACTGCAGATATATGCTTAGTTTTTTTTATGTATGAGGTACAGGATATTGGGAAATATTGTCCCTTCAGTGGATTGGGGGATGGGTGGGGCTTGCGGATCCGCATAAAAGCACTTTCTGGCAAATTGATAGATGGCTGACATCTCTATTATTTCATGGAATGTCAGGGGACTAAATTCAGCCGTTAAGAGGTCTCTTGTCTTTAAATATATACAGAAATACTCACCTGACATATGCATTTTACAAGAGACGCATCTGATTGGCTCAAAGATTCTTGGGTTAAAAAAGGCTTGGGTGGGAGCACATTACCATTCTACCTACTCCGGCTATGCTAGGGGGGTGAGTGTTCTGATCCGCAGGTCCCTCCCATTTCAGATTCTTGATGTTAAGACGGACGTAGAGGGAAGATATGTAATTATCCATATGCTTGTACACTCTAGGCAACTGGTATTGGTGGGTCTGTACCTGCCTCCTCCTGCGAGGGTTCAACTTCTCTATGACATTATGCAAGACGTCATGGGGTACCATACCCGTGAGGTCTTCATTTTTGGAGATTTTAATTTGGTGCCCTCCCAGGAGGCGGATAGACTTAACCCCGGGGCTCGCACCTCGACAGAGTTGCAGAACTGGGCGAGTACTTTTGCGCTGACAGATGCATGGCGACATTTTCACCCTAGAGACCGGGAGTATACTTGCCATTCAGCTTCTTACAGAGCCCTGTCCCGTATAGATCTGGTGTATGTGTCAGGAGATGCGCTATGCTGGACGAGGGAGGTAAAACACTTGGCAAGAGGTATCTCTGATCATGCTCCCCTAAGTCTTGTCGTCTCTTTGGGCAGACCTATCGGTCCAAGGCTGTGGCGTCTCTCCAGATACTGGGCGCTGGACGAGCGGATTCAGGAGGTGTTGCCAGAGGCTATATGTAGCTTTTGGCTGCGACATGATGAATCTGTGGATCCCCTGATCCTATGGGATACCTTTAAGGCTTGGGTTAGGGGGGAATATATATCCCGTATATCCTCACTCCAGAAAGAGGCCGGCCGGTCTTTGGAGCGGTTAGAGGAAAAGGCGGGAGAGACTGAAGCTGCTTATGTTAGATCACCTAATGAACCTAACTACCACACATGGCAGAGTGCTCTAAGTGAACTCTCCCTATTTAATATAGAACAAACTAAGAAATCTATGCTGCACTCAACACAGAGGATATTTGAATATGGCAACAAAAATGGGAGGTTGCTGGCTTGGCTGGCACGTGGACAGATGGAAACCACACATATAGCGGGAGTCCGGGACGTTAGTGGGGAACTGCTGACCTCCCCGGAGGATATTAACACCAGATTTTCTGGTTTCTTCAGTGATCTATACACTTCCAGAACCAGTGGTAACTTTTTGGCATTGAGGGAGTACTTAAATGGCATCCCTTTTCCCACACTATCTGAGGAACATAGGGCAATGATGGACAAGGATATCTCCCTGGAGGAGGTACAGATAGCAATTGGGGGCCTGCAGAAAGGAAAGACCCCAGGGGTGGATGGACTCCCAACGGAGTTCTACTCTCAGAATATGGAGCTGCTTGCTCCGAAACTCACGTCACTGTATGCTGCACTGCCTGGGAGGGATGCTCTACCGGAGTCCATGGCGGAGGCGGTCATAGTCTTGATCCATAAACAGGGTAAGGATCCTCAGGAGTGTGCGTCCTACCGGCCCATTTCTTTGCTTAACGTGGACACGAAAATATTAGCCAAAATCCTTGCCACTCGCCTGTCCTCAATCATATCTACGTTGATCCACGCTGATCAGACCGGTTTCATGCCGGGCAAAGGGACAGACATTAATATAAGGCGCCTTTTCCTCAACTTGTCCATTGCCCATGATAACAGTGGGGATAGAGTGATCGCCTCCTTGGACGCTGAGAAGGCGTTTGACTCTGTGGAGTGGGATTTTCTTGGGGAAGTGCTGGAGAGGTTTGGTTTTGGTCCCGGCTTTCGCCAATGGATCAGGCTACTCTATAGGGCACCAAGGGCTAGGGTGCGCACCAATGATAGGATTTCGGATCCTTTCCCACTCCACAGAGGCACTCGTCAGGGGTGCCCACTGTCACCTAGTCTATTTGCTCTTGCTTTGGAACCATTGGCGATTTTAGTAAGAGAATCTTCAGAGGTCAGGGGGATGCGGATTGGTAGACTAGAGGAGAAGATTTCATTATATGCGGACGACGCACTTCTTTATCTGAATGATGCGGGGCCATCTCTGGCGGCCGCATTGGCCATCTTTGATAGATTTGGTGCTGCATCTGGGATTCGGATAAACTGGTCTAAGTCGATCCTCTTCCCTCTGGACGGTGGGACACCTGTGGCGCCGGGTGATATGCCCCTCCAATGGGTTTCGGAGTTCAAATACCTCGGGGTTCGAGTATCCAGGGACGTCACTCAATACTATAATTTGAATATACTTCCATTGCTTAACCTCCTCAAAGAGAGATGCCGTGCATGGTCTGGACTACCCCTGAATCTGCTGGGGCGTATAAACATTTTAAAGATGATGCTTCTACCCAAATTTACTTATCTTTTTAGAAATAGTCCGATTTGGCTTCCGGCGTCTTTCTTTCAGGAAATAGACAAACAAATAATTTCTTTCATTTGGAATGCTGCTGTTCCACGTCTAGCCAAGTCCACACTACAGCTTCCTACACAATTGGGGGGCCTTGCTCTCCCCAACTTTAGACTTTATTATTGGGCGGCGATGCTAGTGACGGCGTACTGGTGGTTTGAGGGGAAATATTCTAATGCGGCAGTATGCGTGGAGGCGGCGAAACTGGGCTCGATGCAGGATCTTAAAAATTTGGTCTATAGGGGGGTGAAAGCATACGTGGACCTTCCTGCCCCAACTAAAGCAACACTGCAGGTGTGGAGAACGGCTAGAAGGAGTTTCTCCTTGGGGGAACGGTGGGCGCCTGTACAGCCTCTTTGGGGGAACCCTCAGTTGCCCCACTACCGAACAATTCCTGACCCCCAGTTGTGGGCAGGATTTGGAATCAAAACCCTAAGAGATATAATGCCCAATGGAGAATTGTTGTCCTTTGCACTAATGTCAAGGACATATAGGCTCCCGGGATGGATGTTTTTCCGGTATGCTCAGTTGCGGCATGCGACCCGGGCACAATTCCCTGCTCCTCCACTAATACAATTAGATCCGTTAGAAGAATTGCTGTCTAGTGAGGATCTAGTGAAACCCCTGTCTGCCATATACAATACGCTGTTGCCCAGGGAGCTGCCTAAGATGGACAGGTTGTGGAATACTTGGAAGTCGGACATTCCCACGTTGGATAGAGAGGACTGGGAGACTGCCTTGGAGCAGGGTCCAAAACTGGTAATATCAGCCGGGGATAAACTGACACAAATAAAATTCTTACATAGGGTATATTTTACTCCGGCAAGGTTATCCAGAATTTATCCTGATAGAGATCCTCATTGCCCTAGATGTCAAACCCAGGTTGGCACCTTTCTTCACATGTTCTGGGATTGCCCTGCTCTGTCGAGGTTCTGGCTGGGAGTGTATGATCACTTGAATCTAAGAATGGATTTGTCTGTCCCTAAAACACCTGAGATGGCCCTATTAGGAATACATGAGGATGAACACAGGTCGCACCATAGTAAAATTTTAATCTCACTTCTCTTCTACTATGCAAAAAAAGAGATCCTTGCTAGGTGGACCTCTGCTGAACCTCCGACCCTATCCTCCTGGGAAAAGAGAATTAACAAAGCTTTGCCCCTATACAGACTGACGTACACCAGCCGGGGATGCCCATGGAAGTTCGATAAGGTTTGGTTGCCATGGACGAGCTGATAACTGATTGTAGTACCTGATGGGTGTATCTAATATGGTTTGTGAGTAATTGCTTTCAGAACTGTGGTAAATGCTTGAAAATGACATGACAACAAATATGTGAGCAAGAGATTATCTCCAATCAAATCTATGGTCCGTAATTGTATGTACTTCTATACATATGGTCTGTGTTACTCCTTTTTTCTTTTGTACTGTATTTTATAATTTTCAATAAAGCACTCCTGATTGTTAAAAAAAAAAAAATGAACAGCGGCACTTAAGTGTATATATGAATACATTCATATATACACTTAAGCGCAGCTGTTCACTTTTTATATTTTATATTGATAATTTAAAGTGGCAGCTATATTTAG
Source organism: Lithobates clamitans (assembly GCA_037952925.1). Taxonomy (NCBI): domain Eukaryota; kingdom Metazoa; phylum Chordata; class Amphibia; order Anura; family Ranidae; genus Lithobates; species Lithobates clamitans. The sequence continues at coordinate 41,780 of JBBGZY010002109.1, forward strand.
GTATCTCACATTTTATCATTTATCATTTAATAATGATGAGCTTTGTGGCGCAGTGGTGAATTGGTGTATTTGACATCGATGGTTGATCACTTATTCATGTTTTATTTAAATCATGTGTTTCAATGTATTTCTAGGGGGAAAAAAAAACATGCACCAATCTGACCAAATTGAGCTACAAAAGAAGCTCCAAAACTTTTTTGAGCTTTAGGTATGTGGCTTCAGGCACCTAGGAATGGAGATGTTAACCAACTCCATAGAGAATAATTGATTTTTTTTCTCCTCCAGCGTATTGGAGCTTCGAGCTACAGAAAGCTCAGGTTTGAATGGGGCCTAACTCTCAACACTGAAAGTGATAGAAAAATACACAGATTCACCACATAACATAGATACATTTAGGGATGCGTGTTTCTCAGCCCATGTCGTCTGAGCTAGGCTTTAGAGTCCTGTGTCAAGGCTGTGTTACAGGAAGTCTTGCCTATCTTGCTTCTAGCTCTGCTAGTCAACCCCTGGTGAGTTTTTCGGCAGTTTTTTGGACCAGGTTTAGACTAAATAGCTGAGCTCCATTCTAGAGGCATCCTTTGTGAGTCCTCCCTTTTGGCAGAGGTCCTTCAGCCTTCTCCTCTTTGGAGAGAAAGGTTCTCGGTTAGTCTTCCCTTCTTGGAAAAATAGGAATGAAGGAGTGTCCAGTGTCCAAAGAAATACAAGTTTAATGGTAGATTAAAAGATGTTTATTGGAAGTGGATAAAAAGCACATCAAGCCAACATGTTTAGAGGAAAATGACTTCCCCTTCCTTCAGTGTTATATGTTGCTGCCAGGTATTAAATGGGAAAGGTTCCCAAGTCGGATACCTATTTGGGAGGTTTCGTATTTGGTGATGACAGCTTAATGGCGGGATTTTTAGGGCTCCAGCCCTAAAGGTCATACCAAAAAAGACAGCAGCCCAAACCCCAAGAAATTCACCACCATTATCCAACATTGGGCACAACCCTCTAGGAGGAACTCCTCCTACCCACCCACACTACCACCTATCTACGGCCCTCGTCAGTCCAGCGCGGTCTTCATCACAAATGAGGTAGTCTCCCCTTCTTGGAGGAGGGTGTTTTGGAGCCCTTCCCCCTGCTGGGAAAAGGATAGTTGTATACCTGGTTTTGGTTCTTATGGCTGTATCTCAGGCCTAGAGAGTGCTGCTCATCTGAATGCAGGCTGTGTGCCTGGAGGCCATGTTCGCCTAATCTGTTCTACACTAGAGTTATTACTAAAGTGGGGAAACACTAGAACTTCCAGTTTTGTGGCAAAGAAAAGTTTTGTGTGATGCTTCTGGATGTGGAGACCCACCCAGCAGCTTCTAGTGTGATTAACTGATCATTGAGTTTTGGTATATTCCACCTTCTCTTGTCCTAGCTTTTATACAGTTCATGATTAAACAGTTAAACTGCATTCAAGTCTGGACCTACACTTTTTTTGTCTACATAAAGTTTAGGTTAATGTACCTATAGTGTTCCTTGGAAGGTGTCCCCCTCATTTTCTAAAGGCTCTTCTGGGTGAAGGCACTAAAGATTTACCACTTCACAGACACTGCCCTAAACCTCCTTGTTAGCCCAGGTACTGCTACTTCTTACCCATCCTCAAAACATGGTTACATGAAAATTCCAAATATTGCCCTTACAAAGACTCACATACACTTGCAAATTTATAGCACCAAACGCAATGGTCAATTTACTAAAAAGGTAGAACATGTTTACTTTGTAAAGTGAATTTTTACTTACATAAGCTAAAGAGGTCAAGCTGTGTTGACTTCATTCAAAAATCCATTGCCTTGCTCAACATGATTAGATATTTAATGCAAAGAGAATTTTCATTCACTTTCCTCTCATAAACGAAGGGAAAATTTGCTTTGCAAAGTAAACATGCTCTACGTCTTTAGTAATTCATCTCCAATGTCTAAAAATGTTTTCTGCCCCAAACAGGAATAAGTACGATATTTATCAGTCCTCTTCTTTTCCATCTCAGAACTCGCCCTACCCTTGCTATTCCACATATCCATTGAGCCTTCATTTTTGGGGAAGGCTGCTCGACTATTGCAAACTTGATGATTTTTTTTTTCTTTTCTCCGGTTGCAAAATTACTTTATTATACTTGGCACCAAAATGCTCTTTCTAGAACTGTCCAAATCAATACTCCATTTTCTTCAGTTTCAGGCAACTAATCTGTGGGGAGAATGACAGGTAGTCACTATCCCTCAGCATGATTTTTTCCATCGTGGGAAGCTAGCCACGGCAGCGGGATCTGGAGACCGGCTATGACTAGCCATCATTTAGATACAACATCAGTGTTCTTTCTACTAATGCAAGAGTTATCAGTTTACTCCTATTAGTACATTTATCCAACAATGTAACTAAATTTGCAATAATTTTTTCCCGAAAAATATTGTCTATTTCTATATTATGTTCAAGAGTAAAAAAATAAAAAAATGTTAAAGTAATTTTTACATTTCTTTTTATTTAAATATTTGAGAAAATATACTGCATGTTGAAGGTGAGTCTGGTACTTCAGGACTTCAGATATATTTTACAACTAAGCTGTGATAAGATCAAAAACAAAGGATTTTGGGTTACAAACGGAAACAGAGCTGAATGAGTCATCTGAATAACTTAAAGGAGGGCCCTATTTTCTCGTCTCCTGTAGAGGTGTCCTTTTGATCTTCAGTCTGCAGGGGTAACTAACAAGTGCAAAGCCCATTCTGGGCTTTCTTTTTAGTCAGCCCAGCATGCACTGCACACCCTGAAGCCCAGCGTGTACTATACACCCTGAAGCCCAGCGTGTACTATACACCCTGAAGCCCAGCATGATCTGCACACCCTGAAGCCCAGCGTGCACTGTACACCCTGAACCCCAGCATGCACTGTACACTCTGAAGTCCAGCATGCACTGTACACCTTGAAGCCCAGTATGCACTATTCACCTTGAAGCCCAGCATGCACTGCACACCCTGAAGCCCAGCATGATCTGCACACTCTGAAGCCCAGGGTGATCTGCACACCCTGAAGCCCAGCATGATATGCATACCCTGAAGCCCAGCATGATATGCACACCCTGAAGCCCAGCATGCACTGTACACTCTGAAGCCCAGCTTGCACTGCACGCCCTGAAGCCCAGCGTGATCTGCACACCCTGAAGCCCAGCATAATCTGCACACCCTGATGCCCAGTATGATCTGCACACCCTGATGCCCAGCATGCACTGCACACCCTGAACCCCAACATGCACTGCATACCCTGAACCCCAGCATGCACTGTACACCCTGAAGCCCAGTGTGCACTGCATACTCTGAAGACCAGCGTGCACTGTACATCTTGTAGCCCAGCATGCACTGTACATCTTGAAGCCCAGCCTGCACTACACACCCCGAAGCCCAGCATGATCTGCACACCTTGAAGCCTAGTGTGATCTGCACACCCTGAAGCCCAGTGTGATCTGCACACCCTGAAGCCCAGTGTAATCTGCACACCCTTAATCCCAGCGTGCACTGCACACCCCGAAGCCCAGCGTGATCTGCACACCCTTAAGCCTAGCATGATCTGCACACCCTGCACCCCAGCATGCACTGCACACCCTGAAGCCCACCATGCACTGCACACCCTGAAGGCCTTGTATGAAATGTCTACTTTTAAAATACAGATCTGATACAAGTTAAAAAAAATACTGATACAGAGTATTTGTTTAAAAAACTTAAAAATGTAAAATAAAACTCATAACCACTATTGGTTTCATTTAAAAGGATCAATCTATCTATATGCGATTATTTTATGTCTAATATATGCAATGCGTTTTTATGCCATGTTGATCATTGGTCCTTAATAAACATACATATGTTTGCACCTCTGTGAGTGTGATTGGGCTGCATCATGCACACCTCATTCAAAGTCCCAACCTCCCCCCTCTTTTTCATGATATTAAGGATGGGGGCACAAACTTTCCCTTGCGTCCCAATTAAAGTCCTAAGTTCGCTTTTCCCCCCATTGCTTGCATTGATTAGGGATGGAGGTGCTCATGATTGTAGCCCATCGCTCTCTTATGGCGGATTCCTACCGGGTCTGGCCGTAATTCAGCATGCTTTATATGGAACGTTCATTGCACTGACAGTTCACATACTTTGATCTTTCACTAGTGTATACATTTTTTACTCCCTATGGCCAGACTGGGTCTGTGTGACTCATTGTCGTTTGGTTGGGAAGATGTCCTATTTCCCGGGAGCTGCGATGCATGCTGGTGTCCGCCCTCCTACCTCCCCTCCACAGGGTTGGGGGTGGGTGGCTGGGCGGATCTTTCCACCGTGCATCGGTGCCACGCCCCCGGCTTCTCTGGCGTTTGCCGAGGTTTTGCTCCACTGTGTCGTGCCTGCGTGACGCTGAGGGGGAGCTGGCATTCCATACTGGGGCTGCTTCTCACTCCCTGCTTCATGGTATTCAGAGGTGGTACTGATACAACCTATGCACACCCTGATCTTCTCCTATCTATGTGGCTTCAAACATCACATGTATTTTTCAAGGTAATCTTCTGGGTGTTTTTTAATCACCTTGGTGATATCTGCAGCTTATATCATCTTGTGTTTTGTTACTTGTATCATCATAGATACATTTTATATATTTCCTACATTATAGAAGTCCCCTCCACTGCGGGGTGTTGGTGTGTACGATCCGGTGTTCCTCGTTGAGGTCCCCCTCTCAGCTCCCGGGCCAGGCTCCATGGCTCTCCCCTGGCTTTGTTTTGTCGCACGGTCCCAGTTTTGGCTATCATGTGAGTAACCTTTTTGGCATGGCCCATTATGCCCAAATTTCCCCCTTTTCTGCTGATTTTGTTAGACCCTGAAACTATATTGCTTTTCATACATTTTTTATAGAATTTAGATGCATCTGGCTCCTGAAGAGTGGATTGAAGTCCATGAAACGCAGCGTCGGGCCTACCTTTGATGCATCAAACACACATTGACCAATTTTCAGATGTTTTTTACTTCACATGACTTTTATCTTGCTTCGGGGATTAAGATGCATAATTGTACCTACCCATGTCCCATGGCTATATATACATAGATTTATTGTCTATATGCGATTTTTTTATGTCTAATGTATGCAATGCATTTTTTATGCCATGTTGATCATTGGTCCTTAATAAACATACATATGTTTGCACCTCTGTGAGTGAGATTGGGCTGCATCATGCACACCTCATTCAAAGTCCCAACCTCCCCCCTCTTTTTCATGATATTAAGGATGGGGGCGCAAACTTTCCCTTGCGTCCCAACTAAAGTCCTAAGTTCGCTTTTCCCCCCCATTGCTTTCATTTAAAAGGAAGACTATTTTAACAAAATCCAATGTTGAACACATATAAATATCCCTGCTCCTATTTAAAAAAAAAGAACATAAAAACATATTTTGCTGCAATACTTCAATCTTGTGCCATCATACACAGTGTGCTCTTACAAATAAAACTCCTTGCACTCATTAAAAAAAAATTAAAATAAAAACACAAAACATAAGAGCAGCTTTCACTAGACAGTACTACTCCCTAGGTTGAATGACGGGCAGCATCATTCAGCTCACTTCCTGTGAGCTCAAGATGTCATGCACACACCCCCTAGAGGGCGTCATCATCACGTCGTCCCAAGCTTACAGTACTGCAGCACAGAAAGATGCTTAGACATCATAATATGAGCGGCACTCTGTGCTGCAGTAAGGGCCACCCACTGCAGACACGGGATCATCCAGAAAATGTATCGATTAAAGGTACAGAAATAGAAAAAAAACTGGTGCTGTTGAAAGGTAGTTACTCGAAAGACCATTTTTAACTCTCCTTGTACTGTAAGTGAAATCCACTTTTGTTGAGAAGGAAAAAAAAGTCCAGGTAAGGGCTACTTAAATGAGAAATATGGCCAAAGCTTTTTTGGCCCCCTGTCGGTTGACATCACTCAGCCGATCCAGGCTAGGAAAAGACCCCGACTTTACAGTCAGGATCCACCCAGATGTCTATACCGGCAGCTGGCTCAGCCTCTCAGCTGTGCCATTGGTAGACTGAGCCAGCTGCTCCCTCCCCTCCCCAGCCCATCACTCCAGTGAGCGCTGGAGGGGCAGAGCAGAGAGCAGGTGATTGACAGTCATGGCTCTCTGCTCAGAGCAGAGGGGAGAACTGAGAGATCAGCAGTCTTTGATTGCTCAGTTCTCGATGCAGAGCCAGTGGGGGGAAAGATGCAGCATTGGATTAATGTTGCATCCACCTAGGTGAGTATAAGGTTCTTTTTTACAATATACTTCACTCTTAAAGCGGAACTTCATTTAAAATGTGACGTTCCGACGATCTTCCTCCCCCTGCCTGTTTTAGAACGTTTTTTTTCCTCTTTTTAGAGCAGGTACCTATTTCTGGCAAGGAGTTAGCCTTCCCCCCACCCACAACTTCCTGGGGCATGTCACAGGTCCCAGGAGACTGCAGTTGGGAGCCAGCTGTGAAACACCAGGAATTCACAACCGGCTTCTTACATCCAAGATGCTGGGGACCTCAAGACTGACAAAGAACTGGCCTGGACAGCGTCGGATCCCTGGGCTGGATAGTGTCTGTATATTAAAAGTCTGCAGCTACAAATATTTTTTAAATATTTTTCGTATAAAAATGAGCAGAGCTCTTCTTTGAAGCTGAACTACAGGCAATCATCTACATCAGTGGTTGTTCACCTTTGAGCTAAAGGGGGCCTCAAATGCGGCCCCCCTGACATCATCAAAGGGTCTTCACATCATGTTCAATATATATAATGCTTGAGAGGACTGTCAAAAGCTGCAAACCTAATAGAGGAAATTTGGGTCAGAGAGTGTGGACAGGATACATTTTTGGTTGCAGAAGACAATACAAAACTGGGAACATGTTACATTGGATAAATGCTATTACTCCAATCAGTGTTCTTGCAGCAATAATCCTTGCAAGGAAAAAAATGGACATGCACGTCCGTTTAAAATCAAATCGCGCATGCGCAGAACGTGTTTGAGTAGTTTCCCGATGATCGTTTCGTCAGATGTGACGTCATTTTAATAAAACCCTTTGGGAAGACTTTCTATACTATTGGGACCTTTTTTCTTTTTTACATTATCATCACCTACACTTTATTTGAATTTATGCTATTATGCTTAGGTTATTTTGCACATTTATAATATTGTGTTGTACCTAATCTACATATGTTTTCATGCACAGTATCATTTTGTGCTTAAACCTATCGCTGCACTCTATTACTTGCATCTCTACTTTGTGCCCAATATCTGAGTTATAGTGCTTAGCTGCAGGTCACTAATTGTTAATTTTCATAACCTCTTAAATCACTTAGCGCAGATATTTACTTTTTATTATAGATATATTAGTGTCAGTTAATGTTTACTTTCACCATGGAGCTCAGTTTAAGGAGTGCAAATAATGCCGCGTACACACGAGCGGACTTTACGGCGGACTTTGCCCAGCGGACTGGATTTCGTCGGACAATTCGATGTGTGTGGGCTCCAGCGGACTTTGTTTTCTCAAAAGTTGGACGGACTTAGATTTGAAACTTGTTTCAAATTTATCCGTTGAAATCGAGTCCGGTCGAAAAGTCTGCCGTCTGTATGCTAGTTCGACGGACAAAAAAGCCACGCTAGGGCAGCTTTTGGCTACTGGCTATGAACTTCCTTGTTTTAGTCCGGTCGTACGTCATCACGTACGAATTCGACGGACTTTGGTGGATTGTGTGTAGGCAAGTCCGTTCATTCAGAAAGTCCGTCGGAAAGTACGTCGAAAAGTCCGCCGGGCAAAGTCCGCCGTAAAGTCCGCTCGTGTGTACGCGGCATAAGGCATGCTAAAGTGTAATGCAACAAAATCGGTTGAGAAACCACTATAGTCTGCCTTATCCACTCTTTAATGCTATTGCAGCTTGATGAACCAGGGACAAAAATAGTAAAAGAATACTATAGATTTATATTTATATATATATTTATATTTATTTATATATAGATTTATATTTATATATATATTTAAATCTCCAATTTAAAAAAAAAAAAAAAAAAAGAATACTATAGATGAGTGGAAAACAAGATTAACACACCCTTGGCTCCTAAATAAGTCCCAGTCTCTACTCATTGGCAAAACACAGAGGTCTAAATGCAGGTGACACAACAAAAGGTGCACCTTTAATTTAGCAGAAAATAAAAAACTATGGAAAAGGTTATATAAACAAAACAAATTACACTTTATCTAATTGCATGTGCCCATAACTTCACCAGAACAGCTGCTAATATACATAATTGCCCCATTCTACTAAGTCCAGAAGCCCCTTGGAGACCATCATAATACGTCTTCCTCTATTTCTAATACTCTGGGTCAACCATTGAAATCATTGCCGCTTTATCGTGACCCGTGGAGATTCAACACAAAGGCATTTACTTTATATATTGCTGTACAGGTCGCATTGTCTTGTCACATGGATGAGTGGGCACAATAATTTGCCCGCGCAAGGTAGATCCGCTAGTCCTGCTATGGCAGCCAAATGAAGGAGATCTTTTCAAAGGATGCTGTGTTTGTCACAAAAGCTCAGCCGGACGCAGTTCAGAAGGTTTATTTTAGATGTTGGCTGACCTGTTGGGCATTTAAAGTTCAGCGTGCCACTTATAGAGTAACCGGTGATTGATGGATCGTCCGCCACCTGCCCGCTGCATTCAGATTGTCGGGGGTTAGCTTCTGGATGCTCCAGTCTATTCAGACTTAACCCTACATTTTATTTTTAACACAGGATGTTTCTTTTTTTCAAAGTGCCTTTAGCTGGTCTCTGGGAGAAAGAGCATTGATCTTTTTCGGGTTTGTTTGAAAATGGGAGAAAAACTGAACTTCTTTTAAATACTTTTAATACAATCTTTTTTTTTTTTTTTTTGGTATATACACCAATCAGTCGTAAAATTAAATGAAAGTGAATAACATTGATTATCTTGTTACAATAGCATTTAAAAGTGGGTTGCATATTTTAGGCTGCAAGGAAACGTGCGGATCTGTTGAAGGCTGAAAAAACAGGCAAGCGAGTGACCTTGAAAAGGGCCAAATTGTAATGGCTAGATGACTGGATCGGAGCAACTCCAGCACTGCAGCTCTTAAGGGATGTCCCCGGTTTTCAGTGGCCAGGACCTACCAAAAGTGGCCCAAGAATGGATAATTGGGGAACTGGCAAATTGGATGTGCCAGTGGGTTAAAGGAAAAAAACTGACCCGATTCCCACATCCACACCATTCAAGATGGATGAGGGAATCCTCCTACTGTGTCTTTGTATTCTGAAGGGTAAGCGAGTGACCTTAAAAAGTGCATAAGTGTAGCGCTAAAGTGCTGAGCTTGGTTAACACAGCTCTAACATGAGCCTAAACAAATGAAATAAATCAATAAGCAAACCACAATGAACTTATATATATATATAAATATAAATAACACGTGACATAGAGCATATATGTGAAAAAAAATCAAAAACAAGTGCAAAGTACAGTAGGTAATAAAGTCCATAGAAATCTCAGAAATCCACAATGTGCAGTGAATAATTACAGTCCATATTGAAATAGGATGGTCTCAATCACCACACACAAAGCCAATATGGTAGGTGGAAAGTAGAAACACCAATGTGATGAAGCTACCACCAAAATAGATGTAGGCTTACCAGAAAGTTTGAACTCAAAAGAACATACGTTCTATGAGTCAAACAGGCTTATATTGTCAGCCGACAATGGAGGTGAAACCTTGGGGATCCTCCGTGATTAGGATCTGGAGTTTCTTAGACCTTCATAGAAAAACCATCTGTACTCATGAGTGTTGCAGACCTGGCAGTGATGTTACTCTGTGGATTTGTAAAAGTGAGTGACCTTGAGAAGGGCCACATTGTAATGGCTAGACAACTGGGTCAGAGCAACTCCAGAACTGCAGCTCTTGTGGAATTTCCCCGGTTTTCAGTGGTCAAGAGGAACTACCAAAAGTGGTCCGAGGAGGGAAAACCGGTGACCTGGCAACAGGGATGTGCCAGTGGGTTGAAGAAAAAAACTGATCCAATTCCCCCATCCACACCATTCGAGATGGATGAGGGAATCCTCCCACTGTGTCTTTGTATTCTGACAGTGGGGAGACCTCCCCCCACCATCAGAATACTTAGATAGCCTGCAGGGCTGATCAAGCAGCTAAAATCGGACAGGGCGGCTGAACAGAAGTTAATAGATCGGTTTTGTTCAATCACAATTGCCATAAGTGAATTGAAATTTTGCCAGTCCCTGCCGAACCGGCCCAATTTCAATCCATGTATGGGAGGCTTAAGCATATCAAGACTGACTAACCAGATACTGGAAGTTTGGTGGTGGATATGTGGAGAACATGTTGTAGCTAAAGAAAACACATAGCTTGTGGACACTTTTTATTGCTATACTACTACTATATGCTACTGTAATCGGTTGCTAGCTTACTAGGGAAGGAAGAGGCACAGTGTGACATGTGAAAAGCAACTGGTAGACTGCTGTTAAAGTCCTTATGGAAGCTTTACTCCTCACAGTACTTGACCTTTAAATAATTGGTGGGTGCTCAAAATGATTGCTACAGATTATGCCGTTTCAGAACCAGATACGGAGATACAAAGTCACCAGCACTCCACATAAATGTGTTTGACATATTTATCATGAAGACAGAGTCACACAAATTATAAGAAACCGACATTTCGGAGCCTCACAGGGTCCCTTTCTTGAGGGTTGATCACTATGTCTCTTTAAATAAGGGAACCCCGAAACGTTGGCTACCTATGACTTATGTGGCACTGTCTTTACAATAAATATATGTAGCGGAGGGCAGATGTCACCAGTCACACAGACAGCAGTTCATGCATCCTGGCTCCAAATAATAGTCTAGGTGTTTGCCTTTTTTGTGATCTATTGCTAGTAGAACTTGAAATAGGAGTGGGGATTGGGGCATGGGATGCTCCAAATGGTTATCAACTAACTGTATGAGGACACACTTCTCCTTAATAATGTAGAGCTTTTTTCAACTGAAAACCATGAGGCAAGTCTCTAGGACAGTGATGGCAAACCTTGACACCCTAGATGTTTTGGAACTACATTTCCCATGATGCTCAACTACACTGCAGAGTGCATGAGCATCATGGGAAATGTAGTTCCAAAACATCTTGGGTGCCAAGGTTGCTCTAGGGCATCTACTGGTAGCAAGAATGCATGCTTAGGGTACTGCACAGCTTGCAGGGGCCAGCCACGGTCTTTACTCACAAATCATAGGACTGCCGCCTCTTTCCAGCTTCCACAATCCAGTGAGTGAGACTCTCTTTTATAGAAGGTGATCTAGAGTTGCCACCTCATCCCTTTAAACTCGAACACATATTAATTACACAGGTTATGTGGCTGATTAAGGTGGTAATTAAACTCACTTGTTGCCTTATCTGCATTCAATTAGCCTCAGAACCCGTGTAATTCATATGTGTTCAGGTTTAAAGGGATGAGGTGGCAACCCTAAGGTGATCCTAGGTCTCCAACTCAACCACAGATGAGACCCAGCAGAGCAGTGACTCAGTCCAAAAGAGGAGGGCTCCAGGGACAAGCTCACAGAACCCACCTTGATGGGGAAAACAACAGTCTCCTCAAGACTCCAAGCTATTTACTCACTCCCAGACCACCTTCTTGGCAAACCTCCCCAGGGATATGCCAGGGCATAGTAAATATTCAGGCCAGTCATTTGAAACTGTGAAACCATGAGCAGACAAAAGCAGATGACCACAGCTTCTCTGAATACAGAGTGATCCAAAAACTAGATTTACCTAGCATCCTATACTAGGAGGGTGTTACACCCCCCCCCCCCCTAAAAATAGGCTCTGTCTTTGTAGGCCAGATAACACAAAAAGCGAAGAATCCCATAATAAAGAGGGAATGGGGAGAGGGGAAAATAACAGTGTAACAAATAGGTATGTGGCATTCTACATAATAAAATTTATTTTGGTCAAAGTACAAAAAATGGTAAAGGGAATACTTTGTGTACAACATAATAGGAGACTGACGCCAGCCATACAGGTAGCCATCCAGTGACAGAACTCTTACAACAAATAATTATCTGAATATTTAAATACACATATATACAGCCTATCTGTCAGGGCTGGGCTTCCAGCAGCTCTCTTCTCAGTGCTCAAGGCGGCTCAGCTGTCAGTTAATTACCAGCCACTCATTGTTTCCACAGTGACTCACCTGGCTACCATTACCTGCCTCATTAGTCCAGCCTACAGCCAGCCCCTTTCTGCTATTTAAACTGCCTTCTTTCTTCGCTCCGTTGCCTTTGCCTGGTCAACATCTCTGTTGTGTTCCAGTTATGACTTTGCCTGGCTGTCGTTTCTTCTGGTTCCTGATCCTGATCTTTGGCTTCTGACAACGCTGATTCCTGGCTTCCTGATCCTGGCTCGTCTGATTACCCATTTTGGCTTCCTAACCCTGGCTTCTGTTTTTGTTTTTTATGTTCCTGATCTGTATTATTTTTATTATTACATTAAAGGTGTGATATTTAACTGCATTTTCTGTCTCTGCCTGGTTCAAGATCCCTGATACTATCTAGGTAGAACCCTACTGCGTGTAGTCATCTGACGAAACACAAAACAAAGAAAGAAAAACTAGATTTACCTAGCATCCTATACTAGCAGGGTGCTACATGTGTAAAAAAAACATTTATTTGCAGTGCTGGTGACTTTGTATCTGGTAGATTGCTGAGACACAATTCGTTTAGGGGTAAAGTGATAAAGCCTCCTAGTAGCTAGGATCAGGTGCTAGCTACTAGGAGGCTAGTGCTGACTAAAAATAAAGGTCCATTAAGTGCATGAAAACAATTGATGATGGCTGGGAATGAATCGAGGACAACCTGGGCTCAGAGTAGGTGAGCTGAATGATGCTGGTTGTTGATGCTGGACGTCTAGTGGAAGGAAAAATTACTCTGGGGAAAACTTCTGTATTGAAGATAAATATTGTATCTAAAGCTCTTTTTTTATTAAATCTTTTAATGGGCTATTTATTTTTAACTTGTTTTCTTTTGGCTGGATTTAAAGTTATTGATCGGTCTGCTTCAGGTAAAAAAAAGAACAAACAACAAAAAAAAAAAAACATAAATAAAATTACATCTAAACGAAAGCATTTTGCAAATCAATCGACTCTGTCAAAGATACAGTAATTGTAAAAATTCAATTTATTCCAGTATCACGTGACCTACATCAGATCTGTCAGACATCTCTGCTACCCACTTGTCTACTCCAATCCCATGACTGACTTGCAGGCAGCAAATGATAAAAATCCCAGTACGTTCCACATGGATTCTTCTCGAAATGAGTAATAAGCCGGCAACCGACATGTACATAAATCAAATTATAATTAAGTCTGGAATTTACATCCAAGCAACACTTTCTTATTCATGCAGGAACTTCTCTCCTCATTCTACTCACCATTTAAATTCCGATCCAGTTTCCCAAAATTCATATTTAATGATTTCTGCTCTAAAGGTATAATGATCATGCGTGATTTAATTATCTTTCACAGAGTCTATAACCAGGCAGCGTTTTATGCCAATATAGGGTACAGGAGATTGCCATCACACTGATACACTTTGGCGCTTTTATCTGTAATTCCACAGGTTGATTTAACATGCAACAGTCATCATGGATTGGGAAATATGCTCAGCAGCCTGAAAACGCAATCAGCTAAAAAAAAAAAAAAAATGTATTTATTTTTAATCATACGCTCGTTTTTACAAGGTTACAGAAGTATGGAGATTACCGGAGGAAAAAAAAATGTTTATAGTGCTGTTTTATAAAACTTTAAAGTGCACCTGTGCCAAGTCTGTGGATATTAAAGCAGAACTAAATTCTCCCAATAAACATTGACTATTTTATTTCTTATGCAGCTAACCTTAGTAAAAAGATAGGAAGGTGTATTATATTTACTTATTTTACCACTTGCCAAGCCAATTCTGTCATAAAGGTAAAAATCATCCTTTTTTTGCTAGAAAATTAATCAGAACCCCCAAACATTGGGACGCCTGCAGGGCTGTTGCAAGGATTTTTGACACTCTAGGGGAAACCTCATTTTGCAGCCTCTGACTTCGCCCCCTTTTCCCTGCCCATGTAAACCCCACCTTTTTAATGAAGGGCCCATCAAATGTAGCCCACCGGCACCCAGCAAATGCAGCCTCACCAGCGCCCATCAAATGCAGCCTCACCAGCGCCCATCAAATGCAGCCTCACCAGCGCCCATCAAATGCAGCCTCACCAGAGCCCATCAATGCAGCCTCACCAGCGCCCATCAAATGCAGCCTCACCAGCGCCCATCAATGCAACCCCACCAGCACCCATCAAATGCAGCTTTACCAGCGCCAATCAAGCAGCCTCACCAGCGCCCATCAATGCAGCCTCATCAGTGCCCATCAATGCAGCCTTACCAGCGCCCATCAATGCAGCCTCACCAGCGCCCATCAAATGTAGCCTCACCAGCGCCCATCAAATACAGCCTTACCAGTGCCCATTAATGCAGCCTCACCAGCACCCATCAAATGCAGCCCCATCAGCACCCATCAAATGCAGCCTCACCAGCGCCCATCAATGCAGCCTCACCAGCGACCATCAAATGCAGCCTCACCAGCGCCCATCAATGCAACCTCACCAGCACCCATCAAATGCAGCCTCACCAGTGCCCATCAATTAATGTTTGCTTGCTTACATTCATTCGGGAGTCAGGACACAGACACAGTCCTCCGCCGCAGCTGCGCCTCGGACAATACGTGCAAACAGAACGGTGTCTGCCTGCTGATGCTGAGACTTAGTTGCTTGCTGCAGAGAGAAGAGAGTAGGAACAACAGTGGCCGGGCGCCCTAGGCAGCAGGGCATCCTAGACGGCTTCCTAGTTTGCCTAGTGGTAGCACCAGCCCTAGACGCCTGTGTTTACACACACATGAACTTTAAAGGCGTCTTAGTCCATAGGGTTCTATATTGAGTTGGCCCACCCTTTGCAGCTATAACAGCTTCAACTCTTCTGGGAAGGCTGTCCACAAGGTTTAGGAGTGTGTCTATGGGAATGTTCGGCCATTCTTCCAGAAAAGCATTTGTGAGGTCAGGCACTGATGTTGGACGAGAAGGCCTCCGCTCTAATTCATCCCAAAGGGGTTCTATCGGGTTGAGGTCAGGACTCTGTGCAGGTCAGTCAAGTTCCTCCACCCCAAATTCACTCATCCATATCTTTATGGACCTTGCTTTGTGCACTGGTCCAAATCATTTGGTGGAGGGGGGGGGGGTTATGGTGTGGGGTTGTTTTTCTGTGGTTGGGCTTGGCCCTTTAATTATAGTGAAGGGAACTCTTAAGGCGTCATCATACCAAGACATATTGGACAATTCCATGCCCCCAACTGCGGGAACAGTTTGGATATGGCCCCTTTCTGTTCCAACATGACACACAAAGGAAAGTATACTTCCAATAGTGATTGCCAGGTATAATCTATTGTCATACCATGTCATTGTTGCTTTGTTTCTATTGGACAACGGAGTAGAAATAACAATGATGCAAATAAACATTTAAACATAGGGAGGTGTTTTTCAAAGAGGTTTCTCAACAAAATAAAGTATGAAGACATGGATGGGTGAGTTTGCTTTGAATATTACCCTCTTCCTGCTTGTGCTCTGGCCAAAAGATGGCTACAGCATGGGCTTCCAGTTCTGGAAGGACATCCATGGCCAAAAAACATGCATCATTGTATCCGACAAGCTTGCACCATTATTATGTGTGATGTATCAGGTCGCCCAGGGGTGTCGGCACTGGTCAGTCATTTGTTGTAGGTCACCGGCATATGGTTCACAGAGATCCCATCGTCATCGGAGCAACATGCACTTATGCTCTCTGTAGTACTGAGCATACCCGTTTGTTCTGACCCCTTTTATTTTTCCTCCTTTCTTTTTTGAATTCAACGCTTGATTAAAGATCTCTCTTGAATATTCCACTTCTGGAAATAGAATTTTTAATTGATTCATTGTGCCGGCTATCTGAACGCTTAGAAGTATAATTAGATCATTCCCCAGCAATCTCTTGTGCACAGCGATACCTCTTGTTTTGTAGCCTGCTTATCATTACGTGCATCACAATGCGTTTTGATGTGACTAATTGCGGCACGCAGCTCACGAGAGCACTTTCTGGTTGTTTAGATACAGAATGCTGAAAGGATGGGACTTTTTTTTTAAGTATCCCAGGATCCCAGGATTGAATGCCTATCCTGGGAACTGGTATTATAGCCAAATTGTAAAGAGTACTCCCAATGAGATGGGACCACCTGACCCAGCGGGGGACCTTCTCGGTGGAAAAGCTTAGGGTTACATCAGGGTTGGGATAGGTCTTGAGTCCTGAGCTATATCTTACATTTTATTTTTATTAAATCATTGTGTATTTAAACCTTAAAAAAAAAAAATATATATACATTACAGCTTACAATTTCTTAGATATGGTGGCTCATTGATGATTTGCTGTCCTCTTTAATAACATATATGCCAAACTTAAAAAAAAAAAAATTCCAGGGAAACCTTTTTCTCTTTGCATGCAGCAAGCCATTGTAGGTGGGGAATGTGCTTTATTCAAAGGGGTGCAGTTCTGCAAGAGCCATATCATTACCCTATTGTACAATTTAATTTTAAAGTGGAAGTAAACCCTTTTTTGGCACTTGTACCTACAGGTAAGCCCATAATAAGGCTTACCTGTAGGTACAGTGAATATCTCCTAAACATACACGGTTTAGGAGATATTCACACTGGATGCAGCTGGTGATGTCACAGCCGCAATGCGCTCTGAAGGGACGGTATTACCCCTGCCATTCCTTCAGAACTCTGTGCCACAGTCCGTGACTCCCGTGCGTATGTGCGGGAGTGACGTCATCGAGCAGTGGCCAATCAGACTGCCGGAGGACGCGAACCAGGAACGAAGACCGGGTGAAGATGGAAGCGCCTGTCAGCTGTGAGAGCATGGAGATGGAGGGTTTCATTCTAAGGTAAGTATTTCATAATACATACTACATTATGACTTTACCTTGCAGGGTTTAAAAAAAATAAAAATTGGTGTGATTTACTACCGCTTTAAATACTGTATATACAGGAGGATGTAAAGTTGTGCTTATAAGTTTACATACCCTAGCAGAATATATGATTTTTGGCCATTTTCCAGAGGATATGAATGATAACACAAAAACATTTCTTTCACTCATGGTTAGTGTTTGGTTGAAGCCATATATAATCAATCAACTGTGATTACTCTTTTTAAATCATAATGACAACAGAAACTACCCAAATGACCCTGATCAAAAGTTTACATACCCCAGTTCTTAATACCGTGTATTGCCCCCTTTAACATCAATGACAGCTTGAAGTCTTTTGTGGTATTTGTGGATGAGGCTCTTTATCTTCTCAGGTGGTAAAGCTGCCCATTCCTCTTGGCAAAAAGCCTCCTGTTCCTGTAAATTCTTGGGCTGTCTTGCATGAACTTCATGTTTGAGATCTCCCCAGAGTGGCTCAATGATATTGAGGTCAGGAGACTGAGATGGCCACTCCAGAACCTTCACTTTATTCTGCTGTAGCCAACGGCAGGTCGACTTGGCCTTGTGTTCTGGATCATTGTCATGTTGGAATGTCCAAGTATGTCCCATGCGCAGCTTCCTGGCTGATGAATGCAAATGTTGCTCCAGTATTTTTTGATAACATACTGCATTCATCTTGCCACCAATTTTCACAAAATTTCCTGTGCCTTTGTAGCTCACACATCCCCAAAACATCAGCAATCCACCTCCGTGTTTCACAGTAGGAATGGTGTACTTTTCATCATAGGCCTTGTTGACTCAATTTTGGTCTCATCACGCCAAATGACTTTGTGCCAGAAGGTTTGAGGCTTATCTCTGTGCTGTTTGGTGTAAAAAAGAGTAAACACAGTTGATTGATAATAAATGGCTTCAGCCAAACACTAACCATGAGTGAAAGAAAAGTTTTTGTGTTATCATTTATATTCTCTGAAAAATGGCCAAGAAATCATAAATTTTGCCAGGATATGTAAACTTATGAGCACAACTGTATGTAATGGGGATTCTACACAGAACACCAACGTAATAGGGAATTTACACAGGCCACCAATGTAATTGGAGATATACACTGACCACCAATGTAAGTGGGCATTTCTACAATGACCACCGATGAAAGCGAGGGATTTCTACACTGAACACCAATGTACTGGGGGGCATTTATGCTGACCGCCAATGTAATGGGGGTTTTACACTGACCCCCAATGTAAGCGGACATTTCCACAATGACCACAGATGAAAGCGAGGGATTTCTACACTGACACCAATGTAATGGTGCATTTACACTGACCACCAATGCAATAGGGAATTTACACTGACCACCAATGTAATGGGGAATTTACCATCACAGTCAATGTAATAGGCCATTCACACTAACCACCAGTGTAATGGGGGTTTTACATTAACCACCAATGTAAGGGTTGGGTTTACATTGACCACCAATGTAGTGGGGAATTTATACTGACCACAAATGTAATGGGGACATTCTGCACTGATACCAATGTATTGAAGTTGGGGGGAGGGGTTACACTGACCACCAAAATATTAGGGGCTTTACATAGACCGCCAATATAATGAGGTAATTTACTGATGATCAATGTAATGGGAAGATTTACACTAGTCACCAATGTAATCAGAAGATTGGGCTACCAATGCAAAGATGATTCTACACTGACCACCGATAATTGGATAATTGGACACCAATGTAATGTGGTTATTTGCACTGACCCCTAGAGCCCCCCCCCCCCTCTGCAAAGCTACCCCATCTCTGCTAAACTCTGCATCCCAATCCCACCCCTCTGCTCATCTTTGTAACCTAAATACCCCCTTCTAACCTCTGCAACCCAAACTATCTTCTCTATTCACCTCCACACCCCCTTCCCACTCATTTTTTCATGGCAATCCCCCTTCTCTATTTACATCTGCACCCCCTTGTTATTTTTTTACCCTCTCAATCCTGGTTAACCCTTGCATTCCAAATACCCCACTCTCTACTTACCTCAGCTCTGTAGCACCCTTCAAGTATGTTACCGAGTGTGGACCACCCACCCTCCTTTCCCCTATATACATCATTACCCACATCTAATAACACAACTGCTTACCGCTTGCTGCTGTAACTTGTGAACAAAGCTGGAAAAGGAGGTCTTCCACTAATAAAAAGCCTGGCAAAGGAAGTGAGTGGTTGAAGACTTTCTCCGCCAGCTCTGTTTACAAGTAATTAAAAAATGAATAATGTCACACTAGTGGGTGAGGTTTGAGTATCCACCAGCAGGGCTCTCCTGTTCAAACTCTAAAAACCAGTGTGCCATTATTCATTACTAGGAGAAAAGGTGGAGCTCACTCCCCTTGCCTGCAATCTAGCAGTAGGACTTTTCTGAAAATGTTGGGAGGTATCTCATGATCCCAGGACATAGCCTGAGACATAGCCATCCCAAGACAACTCACTAAAAAAAAGGACTGTACCAGTAAAAACGAAAAAGCAAAAAAGCAGGAAAGTTGGTAAGTCTCTTAGTCTGTGGAGCAGATTTTCTTTAGGGACTTCAACAAGCAACCCACCCAAAAAAATGTTTTCTTTTTTTCTTGAGCTGTCACAGGCCAACGTGGGAATACAGTTGCTTTTTTTGCTTTGTAGGTGGATAAGGCTTAATAGCATTAAACTTTGAAATATTAGCCTTGGATTGCTTAAGTTGATGGCTGAGCACTTGTTATGAGTGTTATCATTCATGGTTTAATACATTTCCAAGGTTATGTAATTGTTGAATGACTTGTTGATGGTTGTAGAAAAATATGTCTTTTGCATGTGAAGTGTTTATGATCTGTCCTTTTTATCTTAAGTGATGGAAGCACAATTTCTGCCTAAAAATGTTGATATTAAAGCATTAAGTATGCATGGGTGTGTTTTAGATTTTTCTAGTGTGAAGAGCTTCATGTTCAAGAGGCATTCACAAAGTATTTGAAAAGCTTTAAAGTATTAGTAAACCTAAGGCAAGTTAAACACATAATGGCAATGCTTAGCCAATAGTCACTGTAAGCATGCAGTTTAGGTAAAAATGCGGCCGGCAAGCACAGGCGGTAGACGAAGCTTGGGTTGGTACAGGGGAAGACAGACACAGAATACACATAACAGTAGCCAAACAAGTTGGGATGTTGCTCAGGCAACTTGGGCTGCACTGAGCATGTCTATATATAGGGAAGTAGACTGGGAGATGGCCCAGGAAGTGAAGTGAAAAGGATATAAATCCACTGTAGACCAGGCGACACCCATAGGTGAACAGAGAAGCCAGCGTAGCGACCTCTTGTGTATATAGTTGTATAGTGTAGATAGAGACTTGTTAGAAGCCTGGGTGTGAGTCAGAGGGTTTACTTTAGGTCAGGCTGGAGGGCTCTACAGGCTCTACAGGTCAGGCCTCTGGCACCCCCCCTCCAGTTCTAGAAGCTTGGAGAAGTTTCTAGAAACTAGTGGGCGGAGGCCAGAAAGTGATGATCTGAATATTTATGGGAATCTGGCCAGGTAGGAGGCCTGGCAGGGTGGCTGAACCAGCCCATAAATATTTTGGAGCCTTGCCAGTGGAAGAGTCAGGTGGAAGAGGGAGTGCTGAAGTGCTGCTGCGTGTAGCCTGGGAGGGGGCCCCGGAGAAGGGGGGGGTCTGCGGCTGGGGAAGAAGGAAGCTGAAAGAGGGATTCCACTGCCCTGCAGTCCACCGGGGATGGACAGCCTGCATAGTCAAGGAAGAAACTAGCCCAGTGAAAGAAGACAGCGGGTGAGACCAACTGGGGTGAGCACGCCGCTGGATCGTGGGACAGGTGAGTGGCTGTTTTTTAAAAGTCAGTTTTTGTAGCTGCTGACTTCTATTATTTCCACAGGTGACTGGAACTCCGCTTTAATTCTTTGCAGCATAGATTCAACAAGGCGTTGGAAACATTCCTCAGAGATATTGCTCCATATTGACACTAAAGAATCAAGCAGGTGCTGCAGATTTGTCAGCTGCACATACATGATGCAAATCTGCTGTTCTACCACATCCCAAAAGTGCTTTATTGTATTGAGATCTGGTGGTTGCGGAGGCCATTGGAGTACAGTGACCACATTGTCATGTTCAAAAAAACAGTTTGAGATGATTTTTGCTTTGTGACATGGTGCATTATCCTGCTGGAAGTAGCTATTAGAAGATGGGTAGATTGTGGTCATAAAGGGATGGACATGGTCACCAACAATACTCAGGTAGGCCGTGGCATTAAAAGATGTTCAATTGGTACTAAGGGTGCCAAAGTGTGCCAAGAAAATATCCCCCCCACTATTACACCACCACCACCAGCCTGAACCGTTGAACAAGGTAGGATGGATCCATGTTCTGACCCTACCATCAGAATATCGCAGCTAAAATCAAGACTCATCACACCAGGCTATGTTTTTCCAATCTTCAATTGACCAACTAAAAGCAGTTTCACCTACAGCTGCAGGACAAGGACATCGTGAGTACTTCTAGAGCCCCAGGGCCTATAATGGAGAGGGCCTCTAGGTGACATATCCAACCAGTTCTCCCTGGCACAGTGCTGAAGAACAAGTCTGTTCTGGAATCTCTTGCTCTAGGATACTCTTTGAGACCACCAGGTGGATGGGCAGTTTTCTAGCTGGGGTCTGAAGAGGTTTGTTTAAAGGGGACCAAGTGCTCCTTACAGAGAAAATCCAGGATACATCTTTGTGTTTTTTTGTACAGAATTAGGAAGTTTTTTTCCTCCAAGTTGTGTTTCAAGTTAAATTGGGCATCCCATATACCCCTAGACCCTATCCAAGTTGTTTACCCACAAACAAAACAACAAAAACAAGCCCATGGACTGGTTACTGACTTTGAATGCAAGTTGGAAAATGTGTGTTGTCTGGCTGTGCAGGAATAGCGGGACCCAAAGACTCAGGGGCTCCTTAGAGGGTAGCGCTTTACCAGCAGCACATCTGAATGGAGTCAAAGATCTAGTAGAACTACTGCAGCAAGGAGATAAGTATTTCACAAACTAAAATCTGCAGGCTAGACCATGACATGAGGCTACAGCAGCTTGTTACATGATTCTGTGCTGTGCATTCTCCATCACTTGTTCCAGTGTTGGTGATGCTGAGCTGGCTCAGAAAGGGGGACGGAGCTGGAATCAGGGAACACAAGGGCCTGAACAGCCAGATCCAGAGCCACTCCGAAAGGTAAGAATACCAGCATCTTCAGGGAGCAAAATCAGCGCCCCCCCAAGTCATTTTTATAGCCACATTTTTTATGTCTGACCGGCATTTACATTTAACTATCAATATTTTCCAAAGCAGCAAGCAGTCAAGCTATATTTCTATACAAATACCATTACTAGTCAATGAGACCTGGCACTCTCTCTTCCAAAGCAATAAACCTCCCCCTTTATATATAGCGTGGCAATAAAAGAGCCTTAGATATAGAGAGATATTAACTTCTCCTGAAAGCACGTCTGCAAATTTTCTGTCATCTTAAAAATGACAACGAGGGAATAGCCGGTCGGAGAAGAGACAATTTTGTTTTGCAAAAAAAAAAAAGTCATGTTCAACAGTCCCTTTTATTAGGCCAAGCGAAGGGCTCAGCAGTCTTAGACATGTTCGGTGGTTACATAAAAAAAAAAAAAAAAAAAAACACACATCCCTCCCCTCCTGGATACAGCAGTACGCTCCATTAGTTAGTGTCTACCGGAATCATGAACTAGATTTTCTACAAAGCATTAGCATCGTCCCCCTGTGAAAGGTGACTCTCACAAATGTGACCTACATCTTGATGCTGCGGAGTTATTGCTTGAAGAAAAACTGTACGTGTCTGTGGCTTGGTCTATTTAAAGAGATGCCTGTCATAGGCAGGATACTAAAAGTAGACATTTTTGTTAAATAAGCCAACTATTCAACCATTTTTACATATGCATATTGGTTCGTATACGGGGCCGCAGCAATCTTGTGGGCTGAGCCAATGTTCATCCACATGGACAAGAATCCAATGACTAGAAGGCATTGACGTAACAGGTTTTATTCTTGGAACAGCTGGACTAGGTTATATAATGGTCGCTGTACGTAAGAAGGTTCTCATTTATCCAGGTCATGGTATAGCTAGAAGTAGTTAGTCACATTTCAACTGGAATTGTTCTGTAAGGGATATGCAAAAAGTATACCTGCTCTGTTGTCCTCTGTTCTGAGGAAGAGCAATGGTGTGACCAATTACAGCCATCACAGGCCATGGCTTTCATTCATAGCCATCCATTGTTTACTATTGTGATCTCTGTGCTTGGTCACAGTGATCACATGGTACAGGGGTCAATCACAGCAGGCCTGTATCATGTGATAGCTGTGGTTGGCCACAGCTATCACATGATACAGTGTCAAAAAACAAGATAAGTGTAGCGCTAGGGAGAGATCACAAAATGAAGTCTATGGATTGACAGTTCGAAGGTCATAAGTTTAAAAGAACATCCCTAGAGGGAATTAGAAAAGTCCTCTGGAACAAATCTCCACAAGAGTATAAATCATCTGTGACAGGAGCCCACACACCACCAATAGAAGTGAAAAGGCTTACCGGACTCGGTGAACCCAACAAGGCATACGCCAGGTGGAGTCAATCAGACTTGGGTGGTGCTGGGTTGAAGTTGGCCCGGACGGGCAAAGTTGGTGGAGTGGCTACCACATGGCTGTGTTCTTCAAGCGTAATCGGGCCAAAAGATATGAAATACGGCACCCATAAATTGTGTCCCTCAGATCCGCGTTGGAACCAGCAGTATCAGCAACCAAATAAAGAGAAGGAATGGCCAAATAGTGTAAATCCGTTTTAATGGGAAATATAATAAAAAAGTATACACTCACATAAAAGGGTATCTAAAAACAGCGCTGTAGAGAAGTGGCGACAGTGGGGTCCTACCCGACGCGTTTCGTCTGCATAGACGTCGTCCGGGCCAACTTCAACCCAGCACCACCCAAGTCTGATTGACTCCATCTGGCGTATGCCTTGTTGGGTCCACCGAGTCCGGTAAGCCTTTTTACTTCTATTGGTGGTGTGTGGGCTCCTGTCACAGATAATTTATACTCTTGTGGAGATTTGTTCCAGAGGACTTTTCTAATTCCCTCTAGGGATGTTCTTTTAAACTTATTACCTTCGAACTGTCAATCCATAGACTTCATTTTGTGATCTCTTCCTAGCGCTACACTTATCTTGTTTTTTGACATTGTTTACACTTGCTGGTTGTGTTAGCTGCTGTGTCCATTTCTCTTTGTGGTAGCGCAGAATTATTGTGTATATATATATCACATGATACAGGCCTGCTGTGATTGACCCCTGTACCATGTGATCACTGTGACCAATCACAATAATACATAAAGGCACATGAATGGGTGCCATTCATAAAAATGATTGCTTACAACAGTGATCAGATCATCCCTGTAATCAGCAATCACAGTGAAAAAATCAGATCACCTCCCCAGAGCAGTACAGTGTCACTATGGTGACCAGGGCCAATCCTAGGGTCACAGACGCCTGGGCGCAAAAATATTTCTGGCGTCCCCCCCCACAGAGGCGTGGTCATCTTACTAACTCCTCCCTCTTTACACATGTTCCTATGGCAACGACTCCACCTCTCCATTAACACCTATCTATCCTGCAAAAAGATTGCCACACCAGGGTCACTAGGAAGAATACGCTGGAGACTGAGTTAAATAATATGTAAAATATCTCTCTACCGATAGACAGGTTAAACAGAACATATGGGCAGGCTATACCTATGTGCTTATTTTTTTAAGTGGCTGAATATAAGCTTTGAAATGAGCTTTCACTAACCACTGTAGCTGCAGGCCAGGTACAATAAAGTAATTCATTCTCGTATTCCTTGAGGTCATGGGAATCAATGGGTTATGAACTGCTATTTCTGTGCTTCGACTGTAATATTTTATTAGTAGATTGTTCCACAGTACTCAAAGCTCAGGAGGTCAGTGAGGGCTTGGCAGCTCTTCAGACATGCTCTGCTCTAAATTCCTGGCACAGTTCCCTTCCCTCATGCCGCACTGGAGAAGATGGAGGGAGGTGGTGGGTGGAGCCAACATTCACTAGGCGCGGAGGAGGAAGAAGTTAAATTCTCCTCTGCTCTGAATGCTGGGGCCTCGCTCTCCTCCTCGGATGTGACGTCACTGGTTGCTGGACGCCAGGCGATCCTAGCAACCAGTGTGGCGGGAAGTAGAGGCCAGCAGCGGTGCAACAACTAGAGGGTCCGATACTTCCAAATGAACAAATTTGTCAAAATTTGTTGAAAAACGAATTTGGAACAAAACGAATTGCACGTGTCTATACAGTAGTTTGTTGCTGTTCCACGGGGTGCACAATTTCAAAGCATGACATGTTTTTGGTATCAATTTACTCAGTGTAACTGAAAAATAAAAGAAGAGTATTATATTATGTTTGTGTTCAATAACATTCAATAAACCGTTTTGTTTTTTTAAATCTGCATTTGGAAAACCGTTACGCAACTACCGAGTGACAAAAATTACAACACCCAGCATTTTATTCTCTAAGGCCTCTGCTTAAAAATATATATATAATGTTTGGGGGTTCTAAGTAATTTTCTAGCAAAAAAATGCAGATTTTTACATGTATGACAGAATTGTCAGAATTGGCTAGGGCAGGTAGTGGCTAAAATATATCTAAACCCAAGAAGAGAATTTTGCATCTTACCAGTCCTTAGATGTGATGGCTGCATTCGTTTTCTTTGTTTACAGCGTTTTTTTTGTTGTTTTTTTTTTTTACCCTTATTTCACCTGATGATCCTGCCAGTAACAAAATCTTGTCCAAGGGTGACCCTGCTCACTGTACTGTACCTATAGCATAATTATTACAGAAAGGAAAGAGCTGAAGGGATGACACAAGCCATATTATAACATAGGTTTCCTTCTGAGAGTTCTGCTAATTGAAACTGAAATAATACTCTTATTATTTAAAGGTTAACCATTGGCCTTAGCTTATTCTCTCTGATCCCAATACACAGGAGCTGCAGCATCCCAATCCACTGGCAGCAAAGTTAAGCTGCTTTTGGAAACATCTTCACAATACGGAGGCTGGCCATTGAGACATATAGTTATGGAAGGGCAGTGTTAACCGCTTAACCACTTAAGGACCAGCCTTGTTTTGGATTTTAGGTGTTTACATGTTTAAAACAGGTTTTTTTGCTAGAAAATTACTTAGAACCCCCAAACATTATATATGTTTTTTTCTTCTAACACCCTAGAGAATAAAATGGCGGTCGTTGCAATACTTTTTTTTGCACCGTATTTGCGCAGCGGTCTTAAAAGCGCACTTTTTTTTGGGAAAAAATCCACTTTTTTGAATAAAAAAAATAAGACAACAGTAAAGTTAGCCCAATTTTTTTTTATATTGTGAAATATAATGTCACGCCAAGAAAATTGATACCCAACATGTCATGCTTGAAAATTGCGCCCGCTCGTGGAATGGCGTCAAACTTTTACCCTTAAAAAATCTCCATAGGCAAAATTCTACAGGTTGCATATTTTGCGGTACAGAGGAGGTCTAGGGCTAGAATTATTGCTCTCGCTCTACCGGTCGCGGCGATACCTCACATGTGTGGTTTGACTACTGTTTTCGTATGCGGGCGCTACTCGCGTATGCGTTCGCTTCTGCGCGCGAGCTTGTCGGGACGGGGGGTTTTAAAAAAAAAAATGTTATTTTTATTATTTATTTTACATTATTTTATTTATTTTTACACTGTAAAAAAAAAAAAAAAAATTGTGTCACTTTTATTCCTATTACAAGGAATGTAAACATCCCTTGTAATAGAAAAAAGCATGACAGGTCCTCTTAAATATGAGATCTGGGGTCAAAAAGACCTCAGATCTCATATTTACACTAAAATGCAATAAAAAAAAAAAAAAAAAGTAGTTTAAAAAAATGACATTTGAAAAAATGTGCCTGTAAGAGGCGTGGACGGAAGTGACGTTTTGACGTCGCTTCCGCCCAGCAGTGTCATGGAGACGAGTGGGCGCCATCTTGGCCTCACTCGTCTCCAGGCACAGGATGGAGACAGATGCGATCTCCTCCGTCGCTACCGACGGCTCCGGTAAGCGTCGGAGGGCACCGGATCGCGGCGGGAGGGGGGGGCCCTCTCCCACCACCGATAAAAGTGATCTCGCGGCGAATCCACCGCAGGGACCACTTTTATCTGAAAGCCAGCCGCCGCACGAAAACGGGGATACCGGGGTATATCCCCGTTCAAAGTTTGGACGTACATCGTCATGCGGCGGTCGGTAAGTGGTTAAGGACCGAGACTCTTTCTGAGATTTGTTGTTTACAAGTTAAAAACTGTTTTTTTTTTGCTATTAAATGACTTAGAACTCCCAAACATTATATACATTTTTTTCTAACACCCTAGAGAATAAAATGGCGGTTGTTGCAAAACTTTCTGTCACACCGTATTTACGGAGCTGTCTTACAAGCACACTTTTTTTTTTAAATATACACATTTTTTAATTAAAAAATAAGACAACAGTAAAGTTAGCCCAATTTTCTTTTAAATTGTAAAAGATAATGTTACACCAAGTAATTTGATACCCAACATGTCACGCTTCAAAATTGCGCCCGTTTGTGGAATGGCGACAAACTTTTACCCTTAAAAATCTCCGTAGGCGACATATAAAAAAAATTCTACAGGTTGCATGTTTTGAGTTACAGAGGAGGTCTAGGGCTAGAATTATTCCTCTTGCTCTACCGATTGCGGCGATACCTCACATGTGTGGTTTGAACACCGTTTTCATATGCGGGCGCTACTCGCGTATGCGTTCGCTTCTGCATGCGAGTTTGGCGGGACGGGGCACGTTTAAAAATCTATTTATTTTTTCTTATTGATTTTTTATTTTTACACGTTTAAAAAAAAAAATGTGTCACTTTTATTCCTATTACAAGGAATGTAAACATCCCTTGTAATAGAAAAAAAAGCATGACAGGAACTCTTAAATATGATATCTGGGGTCAAAAAGACCTCACATCTCATATTTACACTTAAATGCAATAAAAAAAGATAAAAACAAAAAATTTGTCATTAAAAAAAATTTTTTTTTTAAAAAATAGCCCTTTAAGAGCTATGGGCGGAACTGACGTTTTGACGTCGCTTCCGCCCTGCAATGTTATGGAGATGGGTGGGGGTCATTTTCTCCTCACTCGTCTCTATGCCCAGCAAGGGTGAAGATCCTATCACCTCCGCTGCTGCCGGCGGCTCCGGTAAGCGGCGGAGGGCACCAGAGCACGGCGGGAGGGGGGGCCCTCTCCCGCCGCCGATAAAAGTGATCTTGAGGCGAATCCGCCGCAGAGACCCCTATTACCGAAAACCGGACCTCCCGCTGAAGAAGAGGATACCGGGGTTATGGCAGCTAGCTGCTGCCATAACAATGATATTCCCCTTCAAAGTAAGCACGTATATCGGCGTGCGGCGGTCCGGAAGTGGTTAACTGACAATTGTGCAGTCGTGCCACACTGTACCCAAACAAAATTTACGTCCTTTTTTTCCCCACAAATAGAGCTTTCTTTTGGTGGTATTTAATCACCTCTCTGGTTTTTATTTTTTGCGTTATAAATGTGGAATTCCCTTCCACAGGCGGTGGTCTCAGCGGGGAGCATTGATAGTTTCAAAATACTATTAGATAAGCACCTGAACGACCTCAACATACAGGGATATACAATGTAATACTGACATACATGTGTCTTTTTTCGACCTCACCTACTATGTAACTATGTAACATTGCCCGGTGAATTTTCTATAAATAGACACCTTTGAGGGGGATTTACTAAAACTCCAGCGCGCAAAATTTTTTGCAGCTCTGCATAGAAGCCAACCAGCTTCTAAATTTTATTGTCAAAGCTTAACCACTTCCCGCCCGCCCTATGGCGAATTGACGTCCGGGAAGTTGTTCTGTTATCCTGACTGGGCGTCATATGACGTCCAGCAGGATAACATGCCGCAGCGCGCCCCAGGGGGCGCGCATCGCGGCGATCGGTGGAGCGGTGTGTCAGTCTGACACACCGCTACACCGATCTTGGTAAAGAGCCTCCGGCGGAGGCTCTTTACCACGTGATCAGCCGTGTCAAATCACGGCTGATCACGCTGTCAATAGGAAGAGCCGTTGATCGGCTCTTCCTCACTCGCGTCTGACAGACGCGAGTAGAGGAGAGCCGATCGGCGGCTCTCCTGGCAGGGGGGGTCTGCGCTGATTGTTTATCAGCGCAGCCCCCCCTCAGATCACCACACTGGACCACCAGGGATCGCCACTAGGACCACCAGGGAAGGGGCAACATGTGGATGGCCAGGTATGTACCCCATGGCCATCCACATGTGCCCAGTGTGCCAAATCTGTGCCAATCAGTGCCCACAAATGGGCACTGATTGGCACCATCATGTTGCAGTGATGCCCAGCAATGCCACCCTTAGGGGCATCACTGCAAACAAGCAGTGCCATCAGTGCCACCCATCAGTGTCCATTCATGCCACCTGTCAGTGCCCATCAGTGCCCATATATCAGTGCCCATCCGTGCCCATCTGTGCCAACTATCAGTGCCACCCATAAGTAACCATCAATGCCACCTACGAGTGCCCATCAATGCCACCTATGAGTGCCCATCAGTGCCGCCTATAAGTGCCCATCTGTGCCACCTATGAGTGCCCATCAGTGCCGCATACCAGTGCCACCTATCAGTGCCCATCAGTGCCACCTATCAGTGCCCATCAGTGCCGCCTATCAGTGCCCATCATCAGTGCCCGTCAGTGCCACCTCATCAGTGCCACCTCATTGGTGCCACCTGATCGGTGCCCATCAGTGCCGCCGTATCAGTGCCCGTCAGTGCAGCCATATCGGTGCCCGTCATTGAAGAAGAAAACGTACTTATTTACAAAAAATTTTTAACAGAAACAAAGAAAAACTTGTTATTTTTCAAAATTTTCGGTCTTTTTTTATTTGTTGCGCAAAAAATAAAAACCGCAGAGGTGATCAAATACCACCAAAAGAAAGCTCTATTTGTGGGAACAAAATGATAAAAATTTAGTTTGGGTGCAGTGTAGCATGACCGCGCAATTGTCATTCAAATTACGACAGCACCGAAAGGTGAAAATTGGGCTGGGCGGGAAGGTGTCTAAGTGCCTGGTATTGAAGTGGTTTTAAAGTGGTGTTCCGGCCGAAATTATACTTTTTAAATAAAAATACCCTATAATACACAAGCTTAATGTATTCTAGTAAAGTTAGTCTGTAAACTAAGGTCCGTTTTGTTGGTTTATAGCAGTAGTTTGTTATTTTATAAACTTACAGCAGGCCGTGGCCATCTTAAGTGTGGGCATCTGAAGCCAGACTGTATTGCTTCCTGGATCTCATCCTTGCAGATCTCGCACATGCTCAGTGCAGCACAAGCAGTGTAATAGGTTTCAGGTCAGGTTTCCATAGCAACGGCAGTGTCAGAAGTAGTTGCCGCCTCTTCCCAGAAGGCATTGCAAACAGGAAATGATGCGATGGGCCAGGGCCAGGGAGGAGGAAGTGAAAGATGAACACAGCAGATATACAGTAGGTGCTGAGAAAAAAAATTAAAATATCCAATTTGTTTACAGTGCACAGTTTAGTGAGGGATGCTGAAGAGTTGTAAAAGTGGGTGGAACTCCACTTTAATTGAACAAGCTGAAGTTAGAAGCTGATTGGCTACCATGTAAGGTTGCCACTTTTTCTTCAAGCCAAACCCGAACACCTTAGCGGCGCACAGCAAAAAAAAAAAATTTTTAGCATACATTATAAGATTGTAACAGACCTACCGTAGGACACCTTTGGGCGCTCCAAAAGAGAATAGGAATGCGTTGCACATAGTGCCCCATCAGGCCCTGTTCTGAGCAACATTCCTGTCTGAATATTGTGCCTGAGTTTTAGATGGTCTGGAACCCGGACACGATTCAAAACCCGAACTGCCCGGGGTGAACCCCGGATAGGTGGCGACCCTACTACCATGGACAGCTGCACCAGATTCTGAGCGCTCCAGTTTTAGTCAATCTGTCCTTTGGGTCACGCACATTTCAGCCTCTTTTAATTCGAGTACTGCACCATGAAGCCTCTTCTTTCCATTTCATAACACATCCCCTTGGAGGAGTTTATCTTGCTAAAGGCTCTGTGAGGAGCATCACAGCAGAAAAAAAAAAACGCTACAGGAGGAGGGATAGTTTAAAATGTTTGTAACATCCGATAATCCACTCTATTATAGTAGTATATAATGTTCAATGTGTGTGTTTTCTGTAATATAATTGCGGGGAAGAGAGGTCACAGAAGCGCACAACGGCGCTATAACAAAGGTATTTGGCACAATTATATTACAGAAACACACACATTATACATTAGATACTACTGTAATAGAGTGGATTATAGGATTTTATAAGTATATTAACTCAGTTCACACTGGGGATTGGTGTCAGGCAGGTAGAGAGAGGAGGGAGAGAAGACAACACTTTACATGTTAAGACCTACCCCGAAAATAAGCCCTACTGTGTCTTTTGTTGCCAAAATTAATATAAGACCCGGGCTTATTTTCGGGGAAACATGGTAGCACATCAACTAATCACAGCACATGTTGGCATTCATGCAGTGCCTTGCAAAAGTATTCACCCCCCTTGGCTTTTTACCTATTTTGTTACCTTAAAGCAGTGGTTCTCAACTCCTGTCCTCAGGACCCACTAACAGGCCAGGTTTGCAAGATTACTGAAACACATCACAGGTGATATCATTTGCTGCACAATGATAGCAGTATTCTAGTCTACATCTCCCCAAGGTAATACTTAAAGTCTGGCCTGTTAGTGGGTCCTGAGGACAGGAGTTGAGAAACACTGCCTTAAAGCCTTTAGTTCAATGTTTTTTTTTAATCTGAATTATATGTGATGGATCAGAACACAATAGTCTAAGTTGGTGAAGTAAAATTAGAACAATATATACATAAAACTGATAATTGGCATGTGCGTATGTATTCACCCCCTTTGTTATGAAGCCCATAAAAAGCTCTGGTGCAACCAATTACCCTCAGAAGTCACATAATTAGTGAAATGATGTCC
This sequence comes from Lithobates clamitans, assembly GCA_037952925.1. NCBI lineage: Eukaryota > Metazoa > Chordata > Amphibia > Anura > Ranidae > Lithobates > Lithobates clamitans. The sequence goes on from JBBGZY010002109.1 coordinate 74,028, forward strand.
ACCTGTGTGCAATCTAAGTGTCACATGATCTGTCATTACATATACACACCGTTTTGAAAGGCCCCAGAGGCTGCAACACCTAAGCAAGAGGCACCACTAACCAAACACTGCCATGAAGACCAAGGAACTCTCCAAACAAGTAAGGGACAATGTTGTTGAGAAGTACAAGTCAGGGTTGGGTTATAAAAAAATATCCAAATCTTTGATGATCCCTAGGAGCACCATCAAATCTATCATTACCAAATGGAAAGAACATGGCACAACAGCAAACCTGCCAAGAGACGGCCGCACACCAAAACTCACAGACCGGGCAAGGAGGGCATTAATCAGAGAGGCAGCACAGAGACCTAAGGTAACCCTGTAGGAGCTGCAGAGTTCCACAGCAGAGACTGGAGTATCTGTATACAGGACGACAATAATCCATACGCTCCATAGAGTTGGGCTTTATGGCAGAGTGGCCAGAAGAAAGACATTACTTTCAGCAAAAAACAAAATGGCACGTTTTGAATTTGCAAAAAGGCATGTGGGAGACTCTCAAAATGTATGGAGGAAGGTGCTCTGGTCTCATGAGACTAAAATTGAACTTTTTGGCCATCAAAGAAAACGCTATGTCTGGCGCAAACCCAACACGTCACATCACCCAAAGAACACCATCCCCACAGTGAAACATGGTGGTGGCAGGATCATGCTGTGGGGATGTTTTTCAGCATTCGGGACTGGGAAACTGGTCAGAGTTGAGGGAAAGATGGATGGTGCTGAATACAGGGATATTCTTGAGCAAAACCTGTACCACTTTGTGTGTGATTCGAGGCTAGGACGGAGGTTCACCTTCCAGAAGGACAATGACCCCAAACACACTGCTAAAAAACACTAGAGTGGTTTAGGGCAGGGTTCCCCAACCCCTGGGCCGTGGCCTACTGCCGGGCCGTGGCTTGTTTGCACCCGGGCCGCGAAGGCTGCACTGTCTGACGTGCGACGGCAGGCAAGCAGAGAGATGACATCTCTCACCGTCCGCCCAGAACACCGCTCTTCCGCCCACACAGCGGGGCCGCCAAACTGTGGTGAGGTGAGGGAGCAGAGAGATGAGAGAAATGAGATCATCTCTCATCGCCCGCTCGGAACACCACTCTTCCACCCACACAGCGGGGCCGCCAAACTGTGGTGAGGTGGGGGAGCAGAGAGATGAGATCATCGCCCGCTCGGAACACCGCTCTTCCACCCACACAGTGGGGCCGCTACACTGCGGTGAGGCGGGGGAGCAGAGAGATGAGATCATCTCTCAATGCCTGCTCGGATCACCACTCTTCTGCCCTGGCAGTGGGGCCGCTTCACTGCTGGAGGTGAGGCAGGACAGCAGAGAGATAGCTCATCTCTCACCACCGGACCCGCATCACCGCTGTTCTCCCTCACTGGCATGTGCTGCCACCATGGCAGGTGGCAAACCACATCTGGTGGCAGGAGGCAAACCACATCTGGTGGCAGGAGGCAAACCACATCTGGTGGCAGGAGGCAAGCCACATCTGGTGGCAGGTGGCAATCCACATATGGTGGCAGGCGACGTGGAAAGTGTAAAACCAAATCTGGTGGCAGGCAAGGTGGCAATTGACACTGCATCTGGTGGCAGATTCCGCATTATGGTGAACTGAAGTACTGGTATTTAATTTTATATTACAATGTATTGACAGAAATAATGTGCTTCAATCATCCTGACACCACATCAGCCATGGTGCTGTGATGATTGAAGCGCTAACACCAGCAATTTTCCCCGACAAATTGCCCACGAAAAGCTGCATAAACCCCACCCGTTCCTTGGCACGCTTTTATTCCACAACGTCGGTCCTTGGGGCCAAAAAAGTTGGAGATCACTGGTTTAGGGGAAACATGTAAATGTGTTGGAATGCCCTAGTCAAAGCCCAGACCTCAATCCAATAGAAAATCCGTGGTCAGACTTAAAGATTGCTGTTCACAAGTGCAAACCATCCAACTTGAAGGAGCTGGAGCAGTTTTGCAAAGAGGAATGGGCAAAAATCCCAGTGGTAAGATGTGGCAAGCTCATAGAGACTTATCCAAAGCGACTTGGAGCTGTGATTGTGATTGCCACACAAAGTGGCTCTACAAACTATTGACGCTTCACAATAAAAAAAAAAAAAAAATATTCAAAGTTGTGGGCATGTTCTGTAAATTATCAATCCATGTTAATTCCAGGTTGTGAGGCAACAAAACACGAAAAATGCCAAGGGGGGTGAATATTTTTGCAAGGCACTGTATATGCCCGCTTTTTGGTTGCACATTTTTACTTGTTGTACACATTTGTGGACTGAATATTCAGGGTTTTTTTTTAGATGCAGCACCGTTTTTTATACATATATTTACTATATATAATATATACTTTTATATATATATATGCACTAATTTATTTGTCCTTTGGGTTTAGCGCAGATATCCTGCTATACATATTCATGCTCATTTAGCCCACAGGAAACCAGTCTTACCATGAAAGGGCCAACTGGCGGTAATTGCCTCCCAGGCCAAAAGCTCCCAGCCCTCCCCTGTGCCGAGCAATTTCTTAAAGGGGCAGTACGATTGATGGGAATAAAAACCTCTTCCTGGGAAATGTCCTGCAGACGTTCATAGAGTAGCGGTAGTATCTTTAGACCACAATTTACGGGACTCAAAGTCATCTCTTTCCCACCCCATCTCCATCGGCTGAGCTGTGCGCGGCTCCTGTGTTACTAAATAAAGCCCGGATTGGAAATTGATAAGCGGCACGACAAGGCGAGTAAATAAAAATCTCTAGTCACTACGAAGGACGTTAGCTCGTATAGAACAAATTGCCATTAATAACGGCAATGACAGGCAAGCCTGAGGGGAAAAGTGTGTAGAAAAATATCTTTCATCTTGTTCCTCCATCTTCCCCTTAAGGTAAAAACAAGACAAGCAATTTAAAGAAACAACAACTACGCTTTCTTCTACGTCTGCCATTTTATTTATTTATTTGTATTTTTTTTTTGGTTTTTTTGTTTTCGCGTTCTTAGATAGCCACCTGACCCAGATAACGCTCCCCTAGTAATTATGCTGTCATTCAATAACCGTGCTACCGCTGTGCCGCAGTCCTGGGAGCATTCAAAGGAGGCCGCGGGAACGCAGGCGAAAGCAGGTCAGTATAGGATTCCGTGTGTTTACTTGTAGATCTTAGATTCGCAATGTAACATTAAAGGGAAACTAATGCCGCGTACACACGAGCGGACTTTACGGCGGACTTTGCCCGGCGGACTGGATTTCGTCGGACAATTCGATGTGTGTGGGCTCCAGCGGACTTTGTTTTCTCAAAAGTTGGACGGACTTAGATTTGAAACTTGTTTCAAATTTATCCGTTGAAATCGAGTCCGGTCGAAAAGTCCGCTCGTCTGTATGCTAGTTCGACGGACAAAAAAGCCACGCTAGGGCAGCTATTGGCTACTGGCTATGAACTTCCTTGTTTTAGTCCGGTCGTACGTCATCACGTACGAATTCGACGGACTTTGGTGGATTATGTGTAGGCAAGTCCGTTCATTCAGAAAGTCCGTCGGAAAGTACGTCGAAAAGTCCGCCGGGCAAAGTCCGCCGTAAAGTCCGCTCGTGTGTACGCGGCATTAGAGTACACGGGGACCACAAGAGCCCAGGGCAAATCATATTTGTCAAAAAATTACTTTTGGCACACCATGGGCACATGTTTGGGGCACATGACAACCTCAGCTCATCCTGAGGTTCTGGCACATCCTTAATCGTCTTGATCAGGTACCCTCTGCCTGCGTGCTTGCTGGTAGCCTGTGTATAACTGACAAAGCTACACGTTCCCATTTCTGTTGGTGGAGGATATGGTTGGGGCTTCAAAGCTTATTCATTCCCGTGCATGGAAAGACCATTATCACAGCTTGCTCTGGTAAGACCAGGGCTTTTTATTTCAGCAGGAACGTGGGGGAATGCAGTTCCGGCACCTCCTGGACTGACTGTATGTAATGGCAAGGGGTGCTGGGGTGTGCTGCAGGGTATTGATGCTCACGGCTGGGGGATCTATTCTAGCTGGAGGGGATCTATTTTTGCAGGGGGTTTTTTGTTGCTGAGGAGGTCTATTGTTGCTGGTGGGGGACCTATTGTTGCTGGGGGTGGGTCTTATGTTGCTGGGGGGTCAGTTGTTGCTAAAGGAGATCTACTGCTGGGGGAGGGAGGGAAGGGGCTATTGTTGATGGCTGCCAGAGAGTCTATTAATACTGGCTGTGCGGAGATCTGCTGATGCTGCCAGGAGTCTATTGTTGCTGGGGAGGGATTTTGTTGTGGGTGGTACATTGTTGTTAGGGGGATCTATGGTTGCTGGCTGAAGGGGATTACTGCTTTTCTTGATATCATTACCAAATTCCATACAAATTACTTAGCACCACAAAATGATACTTGGTTCTGTATTGTCTAAAAGGGGTGGTACTGGGAGGTGGGTAGGGGATGGAACCAAGGGACGGTGCTCGGAGGTGGGTAGGGGGCGGGGAAAAGGGGAGTTACTGCACCTATTGTCTGAGAAAAAAAGCCCTGGGTAAGACTGCTCATCCGGAACAAGGCACGCCTTCGGCAGGAGACCCGGGACCACTTAACCACTTACCAAATGTTTAACACATACACTATATTGTCAAAAGTATTGGGACCCCTGCCTTTATGCACACATGAACTTTAATGGCATCCCAGTCTTAGTCCGTAGGGTTCAATATTGAGTTGGTCCACCCTTTGCAGCTATAACAGCTTCAACTCTTCTGGGAAGGCTGTCCACAAGGAGTTTTTTTCTGGTCATTCTGTATTATATGACCACGATGGTTGGCTCTCTCAGTGGTCACATGATTGGAAACCCACCCCACTGGCTCCTGATCAGATGCCTTGACTGAGAGTTGTCAGTGACAGCTTGGCTGGTGTGCTGGGATTGTGCAGTGAGTGTGCTCCCAACATACAACCTGTGGACATCTTTCTTTTCACTGCATATACACTATATTGTCAAAAGTATTGGGACGCCTGGCATCCCAGTCTTAGTCCATAGGGTTCAATATTGAGTTGGCCCACCCTTTGCAGCTATAACAGCTTCAGCTCTTCTGTGAAGGCTGTCCACAAGGTTTAGGAGTGTGTCTATGGGAATGTTTGATCATTCTTCCAGAAGCGCATTTGTGAGGTCAGGCAATGATGTTGGATGAGAAGGCCTGACTCGCAGCCTCTGCTCTAATTTATCCCAAAGGTGTTCTATCGGGCTGAGGTCAGGACTCTATGCAGGCCAGTCAAGTTCCTCCACCCCAAACCCGCTCATCCATGTCTTTATGGACCTTGCTTTGTGCTCTGGTGCACAGTCATGTTGGAACAGGAAGGGGCCATCCCCAAACTGTTCCCACAAAGTTGGGAGCATGAAATTGTCCAAAATGTCTTGGTATGCTGACGCCTTAAGATTTCCCTTCACTGGAACTAAGGGGTCAAGACCAACCCCTGAAAAACAACCCCACATCATAATCCCCCCTCCACCAAATGATTAGGAGCAGTGCACAAAGCAAGGTCCATAAAGATATGGATAAGTGAGTTTGGTGCTGAGTAACTTGTAAACGATCACCTTGTAAAACAACTCATTCAGTTTAAAATAGAAATGAAAGGCGAAACATTTTTGCATAGATATAAACATTAAAAAAAAAAAACTATAAAAATACCTTTTTTCCCTTTTTTTTTTATAAGTGATCACATTCCCTCTGTTCTCAGTTGCATAAGAGCTGAGGGGAGGAGAAGCAGCAGCACACTGAGCTTCCCAATAAATGGCTGTGCAGCGGGAGGGGGCGTGTCAGGACAAGTCTGACCATTGGAGGATACTAAGTTCCCAGCATAGCTAGAGAACTGACCATGCTTAGTGTTGTCTGCAGGGCTGCTGTTAGAAATCCGGGGCTCCATACAGCCTACCTGACAGCCCCCCCCCCAGGCCAAAAGTGACTGAGGACATAGATTTATCAGTCCCTTTCTATGCAGCCTCAGCTGCACAGATGAATGAATAGGAAGTCCTCTGAGGCTTCCTGCTCAGTCACAAACCGAAGCATAGTAAACAACACAGTTTACTATGCTTCGGTGATGAATTGACAGAGAAGTGATTGGTACGGATTACTCAGGAAAGGAAGTGGCCAGTAAATTACATATTTACCAGTCCCTTCCCCTGCTCTCCATCCTGAAACAACCTACCGCGTGCCCGCGGGAGAGAAGAGGAGGGAAGCTGGAAGCCCTGCGGGGGAAGGGGGCACACAGGGGGGCCTGGACAGCAGATGGAAGGGGCACATGCACTAGAACCAATCCCCCTGCAGTGCAGTGGGAGGGAGAAAGAGGAGCAGAAGCTGGCAGTGCTGCAGGGGGGGGCAGAAGAGGATTGGGCCCCCCTTTTCAACTTATGGGGACCGGGCCCAGTACAGGGGGGCTGGGTGTACTGCCTTATCAGCAGCCCTGGTGGTCAGTTTTTAATAGGAAAGCAGAGGGACTGGTAGGAACACCAGGGATTTCACATAAAGGAAGCAATACAAAGAGGACAGGATACTTTCTCATACAAGTACATGGTACAGCAGGCACAGCAGGAATATGAAGTGTTGGGGTAACAAACGCTTTAACACCCACATGCCGCACATATGTGTCCAATGGAGGCCAAGGCTTTTTGCAGTGATTGTCTTCGCTACATTCAGACCAGGCATAGAAGTCGCAGGAATGGAGAAGTCACTATTACAACTACTGAAGTCAGAATACTCTTTAGGTAAAAAGGCTGGGACTTACAGTTCCTCCTTAGCCCGAGGAACAGCCCTTGGCTGAGCTAATCCTTTAAAATAAACTTCTAAATCTAATCCCTAATTATATCAGCTGCAGATTCGCTGAAGCTTAGTTTGCTAAGAAGTAAGCTCTGGGGCTTAATTTTATAAAGTTGATGAGTAAATACAGTAATCTATGAGGACTCTGCTGAGATGGAAGAGCTGAAGAGAAGCTCCCAGCCAATACTGGAACAGAGGATTCCTTCTGAGAACTCTGCTAATTTACTTTGAAATAATACTCCTATTATTTATAGGTTAACCATTGTCATTAACCTTGGCCTTTCCTTATCCTCTCTGATCCCAATACACAGGGGCCGCAGCATCCCAATCCATTGGCGACATGTTAAGCCGCCTTTGGAAGCCTCCTGACAATACGGAGGCGGCCCATCGATACAAATGATTTTTCTCTGCTGCACAGTTATGTTTACAGTGTCACGCGAATCGAGAATGAACTTTTCCTGCGAACAGCGAGATTTATAACAACGACAGAGGCTTTTAGTGTGAATAAATACATTGATCCGGGAATGACTGGAGAATGCTTATATGAATACAATTAAAAGCTGAAAACAAGCTCTTCTCCCTCATCCTCTACCTACCTCCTTCTACCTACCTCCTTCTACCCACCTCCTTCTCCCTACCTCCTTCTCCCTACCTCCTTCTACCTACCTCCTTCTCCCTATCTCCTTCTCCCTACCTCCTTCTACCTACCTCGTTCTACCTACCTCCTTCTCCCTACCTCCTTCTACCCACCTCCTTCTACCTACCTCCTTCTACCCACCTCCTTCTCCCTACCTCCTTCTACCTACCTCCTTCTCCCTATCTCCTTCTCCCTACCTCCTTCTACCTACCTCGTTCTACCTACCTCCTTCTCCCTACCTCCTTCTCCCTACCTCCTTCTACCTACCTCCTTCTCCCTACCTCCTTCTCCCCACCTCCTTCTCCCTACCTCCTTCTACCCACCTCCTTCTCCCTACCTCCTTCTCCCTACCTCCTTCTACCCACCTCCTTCTACCCACCTCCTTCTACCCACCTCCTTCTCCCTACCTCCTTCTCCCTACCTCCTTCTACCCACCTCCTTCTCCCTACCTCCTTCTCCCTACCTCCTTCTACCCACCTCCTTCTACCCACCTCCTTCTACCCACCTCCTTCTCCCTACCTCCTTCTACCTACCTCCTTCTCCCTATCTCCTTCTCCCTACCTCCTTCTCCCTACCTCCTTCTACCTACCTCTTTCTACCTACCTCCTTCTACCCACCTCCTTCTACCCACCTCCTTCTACCCACGTCCTTCTACCCACCTCCTTCTCCCTACCTCCTTCTCCCTACCTCCTTCTACCCACCTCCTTATCCCTACCTCCTTATCCCTACCTCCTTCTACCCACCTCCTTCTCCCTACCTCCTTCTACCCACCTCCTTATCCCTACCTCCTTATCCCTACCTCCTTCTACCCACCTCCTTCTCCCTACCTCCTTCTACCCACCTCCTTATCCCTACCTCCTTATCCCTACCTCCTTCTACCCACCTCCTTCTCCCTACCTCCTTCTACCCACCTCCTTCTACCCACCTCTTCTCCCTACCTCCTTCTACCCACCTCCTTCTCCCTACCTCCTTCTCCCTACCTCCTTCTACCCACCTCCTTCTCCCTACCTCCTTCTCCCTACCTTCTTCTCCCTACCTCCTTCTACCCACCTCCTTCTACCTACCTCCTTCTACCCACCTCCTTCTACCCACCTCCTTCTACCCACCTCCTTCTATCCACCTCCTTCTACCCACCTCCTTCTCCCTACCTCCTTCTACCTACCTCCTTCTATCCACCTCCTTCTATCCACCTCCTTCTACCCACCTCCTTCTCCCTACCTCCTTCTCCCTACCTCCTTCTCCCTACCTCCTTCTACCCACCTCCCTCTACCTACCTCCTTCTACCTACCTGCTTCTACCCACCTCCTACCTACCTCCTTCTACCCACCTCCTTCTACCCACCTCCTTCTACTCGCCTCCTTCTACCTACCTCCTTCTTCCTACCTCCTTCTATCCACCTCCTTCTCCCTACCTCCTTCTACCCACCTCCTTCTCCCTACCTCCTTCTCCCCACCTCCTTCTACCCACCTCCTTCTCCCTACCTCCTTCTACCCACCTCCTTCTACCCACCTTCTTCTACCTACCTCCTTCTACCCACCTCCTTCTACCCATGTCCTTCTACCCACCTCCTTCTCCCTATCTCCTTCTACCCACCTCCTTCTACCCACCTTCTTCTACCTACCTCCTTCTACCCACCTCCTTCTACCCACCTCCTTCTACCCATGTCCTTCTACCCACCTCCTTCTCCCTACCTCCTTCTACCCACCTCCTTCTACCCACCTCCTTCTACCTACCTCCTTCTACCTACCTCCTTCTACCCACCCCCTTCTACCCACCTCCTTCTACCTACCTCCTTCCTCCTACCTCCTTCTACCCACCTCCTTCTACCCACCTTCTTCTACCTACCTGAATAGATTGGATAGAAGATTGGAAAAGCGTTGCCTGGTCTGATGAGTCTCGATTTCACTGCGACATTCAGATGGCCGGGTCAGAATTTGGTGTAAACAACATGAAAGCATGGATCCATCCTGCATTGTATCAACGGTTCAGGCTGGTGGTGTAATGGTGTGGGGGATATTTTCTTGGCACACTTTGTGGCCCCTTAGTACCAATTGAGCATCGTTTAAATGCCATGACCTACCTGAGTATTGTTGCTGACCAGTGGCGGCTGGTGCTCAAAATTTTTAGGGGGGGAAGCAAACAAACTAAAAAAAAACATCAATTGCAGCCTCACTGTGCCCATAAAACACAGCCACTGTGCCTATCAAACGCAGCCAATGTGCCCATCAAATGCTGCCACTGTGCCCATCAATTGCTGCCACTGTGCCCATCAAATGCAGCCACTGTGCCCATCAAATGCAGCCACTGTGCCCATCAAACGCAGCCACTGTGCCCATCATTTGCCACCACTGTGCCCATCAAATGCAGCCACTGTGCCACCAAATGCTCCCACTATGCCCATCAAATGCAGCCACTGTGCCCATCAAACGCAGCCACTGTGCCCATCATGAAGATCCTCTTCATGCAGCAATCCAACACTAATAAGCAGTGGCCCCTTACCTCATTATACTGAGGTTACAGCATGAATCAGAAACCGCTCGTACCAGCTCCTATAAAGGTGGGTCCTGGATCCTGGACTAGATCTCCAAATGCCTTAGACCCTCAGGGGGAATTCCTGATATGGGGGTATCCATGAAAATGGTAAAAATATTATTGTCAATCAATTTTTCACCTCCTCAGGAGATTTACAGCCTATATGGGGGGTCTTCTGAATCGGGAGAGGTTCTTTTTTCGTCCTCGCTCGGGACGCCTTTTAAAGTTTATTTTTATTTATTTTATTTCTTTATTTTTCTCTTCTCCATCCATCCATCCTGTCGGGTTCAGCCTCTCCCGATTCAGAAGACCCCCCCCCTATAGTCGGGTTCAGCCTCTCCGGATTCAGAAGACCCCCCCCCCCCCCATATAGGCTGTAAATCTCCTGAGGAGGTGAAAAATTGATTGATAATAAGATTTTTACCATTTTCATGGATATCCCCCCATATCAGGAATTCCCCCTGAGGGTCTAAGGCATTTGGAGATCTAGTCCAGGATCCAGGTCCCACCTTTATAGGAGCTGGTACGAGCGGTTTCTGATTCATGCTGTAACCTCAGTATAATGAGGTAAGGGGCCACTGCTTATTAGTGTTGGATTGCTGCATGAAGAGGATCTACTATCCCTTTCTGGTCTATACACTCCACATCTCCCACCTCTAATGCCCCATACACACGGTCGGACATTGATTGGACATTCCGACAACAAAATCCATGGATTTTTTCTGACGGATGTTGGCTCAAACTTGTCTTGCATACACACGGTCACACAAAGTTGTCGGAAAATCCGATCGTTCTGAACGCGGTGACGTAAAACACGTACGTCGGGACTATAAACGGGGGCAGTAGCCAATAGCTTTCATTTCTTTATTTATTCTGAGCATGCGTGCCACTTTGTCCGTCGGATTTGTGTGCACACGATCGGAAATTCCGACAACGGATTTTGTTGTCGGAAAATTTTATAGCCTGCTCTCAAACTTTGTGTGTCGGAAAATCCGATGGAAAATGTGTGATGGAGCCTACACACGGTCGGAATTTCCGACAACAAGGTCCTATCACACATTTTCCGTCGGAAAATCCGACCGTGTGTACGGGGCATTAGAGTGATTGGTCTATGGAGAAATCTTGCTGTATGCACGTATTCACCGATTGGCACTATATGGACTGATTAGCAACTGAAGACACTATATTTATTGCACATGTCACTTTTTTTGGATTGTTTATATGTCTCTGTGCTTCCTTATTTTTAAGCACTGATTTGTTTGCATTGGACACTTTAGATTACTGAGTACGTCCTGAGATTCCCTCGGACGTGCAATATAACACTGTACCTTTTGTATTTCTACTTTTTTCAGATTGGGTTTATTAATTCCTTAAATTTACATACTTATATACGCACGATATATATTGGTGTACACTGCATGTTTTGCATTTTTTATTATTATACTGTATGCAGTTTGTTTAGTCTACATGCACTAGTTGATTTAGGTATATTGATTTACCACTCTTTGAGAGTATATACACCCCACTGCAGTCTGCACTTAGCGTTTCTTTTATTTTGTTCACCGTTAGTACACTCCACGCCCCCATAGGGCTAGTCTTATACTCGCGCATATTGGGAGTGTCATAGCATGATTGCTATCTATTTCTGGATTGGCGCAGCACCATTTTTAATATTTAGTTTCCAACACCTTGCTGAATCTATGCCACAAAGAATGAAGGCAAAAGGGGGTCCAGCCCAGTACTAGCAAGGTGTACCTTAAAAAAATGGCCGATGAGTGTGTCTCTATATATATACATACATACACACACTCTTATTAATAAATGTAAACCAACTTTTAAAAATGTGTTAACACATTTTTAAATTAAATTAACACTTATATTGCACATGTAGAATTATGACTAAAGCTATTGCCGAAACGCGTCAGCTTTATTGTTTTATTGTCACTCTGATGTACCAATAAATGACACTTCAAGGATTACAGTTTTGCCATCTCTTCTTACTACTGTTGCACATGTACAATTAACATTGTTTTTTGCTGGTGTTCATACCCCCCCTTTCTCTGCAGCCTCAGATGCACTGGATAGTGAACGAATGGGAACTGCTGTGTGATGAGCGCTTTCCTGTTCATTCACAAACTGAAGTATAGCAAACACAGTTGACTATGCTTCAGTTATGAATGAACACATGGAGTGATCGATACCGATCACTCGCTGTGTTTATTCAGAAAAGAAAAGGGCATATAAATGACATTAACCGGTCCCTTCCCCACTCTCCATCCTAAACGATTCCCCGCAGCAGCCAGCGGGAGAGGAGAGGAGAGGAAGCCATCAGAGCTGCAGGGGGGGGGCGCATAAAGAAAAAGAACAGGGGAATTAGGGGTGGTGGGGGTGGAACATACTGGTACCAATCCCCTGTTTTTTTTTTTTTTACCTGTGGCAGCTGAATGCCGGCAGGCGGGAGAGGAGGAGAAGCCTATATTCAGTTGCTGCAAGAGGAAAATACAGATCAGATTCATGCTCCCCTCCCCCCACCCGTGTGTCAATGTTCCAGGGCTCCTCAAGGAAGGCCTACCCGTCATATGCCTGCAATTAATAAGGAGATCGTGTTCAATGGGTTGCTGAACCCCTTGGATAAGGGTGTGCCTAGGCATGCCTGGCACACCCCATGTGTCAATGTTCCAGGGCTCCTCAAGGAAGGCCTACCCATCGTATGCCCACAATTAACAGGGAGATGGCAATTGAGGGGTTGCTGAACCCCTTGGATAAGGGTGTGCCCAGGCACGCCTGGCATACCCCGTGCACGCGCCTATGTTGTTGCTGTATTTTGTGAAATTAGGGATTCATTCTGTTTTTGAAAGATCCACTTTAGGGGAAAAAAAAAAAGTTAAGAACACACTCAGTAAATAGCGGAATTATGGCAGTCAGCATCCCCTATATTCATCAATTTCATGTCGGCTACAGCGCCCGATCAATAACGTTAATTTTAATGCGTCACAACGTCTCATATCTGATTCTGTCTACTATGGATAAAACGGGTAACGTATTGCTTTCTAAGAGGTTTTTCCAATTTTTTTTTTCTCCCCCCCCCCCTTCTGTCTAACAAGATTAACAGCAAACCAGGGCGGCCACTGGTAATGTCTGTGCCTTGCTTTCAAACAAGTCCGCGCAATTAATCTTCGGAGTAAAAGAGATTATGGATGAAATTAATGGATTCGCCGTCTTTAGTCAATGTCAATGATTATGTAAGTATTTCGCTGCGACATGCATCATGGTCAGCTTTCGTGGAAAAGTCCCGCAATAATGACTTTACATTTATTTTAGAAAATAACCGAATGAATTATTAATCTTGCTCCCTATTGGACGTCGCCGGCGTCGGTTGCATCTAATAGAAGCGGGATTCTAGAAGCCTGCCAGCTTTCTCCTTCACCGCTGAAAATAAATGAACAGACTTTGTTTTATGTAAATGAAGGCTGAAAAAAAAGATATATATATATATATATATATATATATATATATATATATATATATATATATATATATATATATATATATATATATATATCCTGCCTTTTAGGAAAGGATTAAAGAAACCTTAGTTAGAAAGATTTATATAAGTGTATTTTAGACAATTTTGTGGAGGTTGAAATATTTTGTCACTTAGAAAGGAAGGATAAATACAATTTTTTCTTACAAAATAAATCAATTTTTTTTTTTTTTGTTAATTATTTTTTTAAAAACTTCCTATTGTTTCCAAGAGCCCATAAGCGACCCCTGCAAATCAATATACGTGGCGCTAAATGACAGTGATTATACTATCTGGTATTCAAAAAGCTCTACAAGCCTTTATGCTAAAGTGATCTAGTGCATTAACAGAATAATATAATGTACCATGCGTGAAACCATCTATATCAAAAAAATCTAATCGATGTACACTGTGAAAGTGAAAATCGTGACAGTGCATATGAAAGTATACCATACACAAAGCAATTTCAATCACAAATTGTATCAGAAGTGAGACTAGGTATTTTAGTCCATAAAAAATCCATAGACAGAACACCGTGAAGAAAATGTGCAGTATCTGGAAACAGTCCACCAATTCACTCAGTGTCAGTGATTCCTCTCCCCTTGAATTCAACACTCACCGGCTCAATATGCCTCACACTCTCGTGTTTTGGCAATAAGGCATGGGCATATAGTTGGTCAAATGAGGGTGAAAGCTCCGTATTCCTTATTTATCCCAGTGTCACCTCAATGCATAAGAAAACTCAAAACAGTGTGATACCGTAAAACATATAAAATTTATTCAACTTAAAATCTTCAATCATTGCACTCACAAAAAAGCCTCTTGAATCAAGCCAAAATGACACTGCAAATCAAACTCAATCCTCCTCTGTGAAACGCCCAGCACTACTGTGGAATGAGGGTCGCGGCGGACCCCAAAGAAAAGCGTTGGATAGGTTCTCACCCCGCTCGCTGATGCTCTGCAGATGTGGATCTCCTGCTAGCACACAAGCCCAAGAAGCAGCTCCTCTGTCGCCTTCAGAAGCTCCCGCCGGTGCGCGGAGATACACAGCAACGTCCCGTCCGTCACTGACTGCTAATGGTAGATGCCGTACAGCCACGCCCCGACATGTTTCGTCATACCTGACTTCCTCATGGGATAGCGAGCGGGGTGAGAACCTATCCAACGCTTTTCTTTGGGGTCCGCCGCGACCCTCATTCCACAGTGGTGCTGGGCGTTTCACAGAGGAGGATTGACTTTGATTTGCAGTGTCATTTTGGCTTGATTCAAGAGGCTTTTTTGTGAGTGCAATGATTGAAGATTTTAAGTTGAATAAATTTTATATGTTTTACGGTATCACACTATTTTGAGTTTTCTTATGCATTGAGGTGACACTGGGATAAATAAGGAATACGGAGCTTTCACCCTCATTTGACCAACTATATGCCCATGCCTTATTGCCAAAACACGAGAGTGTGAGGCATATTGAGCCGGTGAGTGTTGAATTCAAGGGGAGAGGAATCACTGACACTGAGTGAATTGGTGGACTGTTTCCAGATACTGCACATTTTCTTCACGGTGTTCTGTCTATGGATTTTTTATGGACTAAAATACCTAGTTTCACTTCTGATACAATTTGTGATTGAAATTGCTTTGTGTATCGTATACTTTCATATGCACTGTCACGATTTTCACTTTCACAGCGTACATCGATTAGATTTTTTTGATATAGATGGTTTCACGCATGGTACATTATATTATTCTGTTAATGCACTAGATCACTTTAGCATAAAGGCTTGTAGAGCTTTTTGAATACCAGATAGTATAATCACTGTCATTTAGCGCCACTTATATTGATTTGCAGGGGTCGCTTATGGGCTCTTGGAAACAATAGGAAGTTTTGTTCAGTTTATATATATAAAGTGGCAGCTTTGGATTAACTTTATTAGGACTTTTTTTCACATCCTTTGCAGGGGGCTAGCACCCCTTTGCCCGGCATTGAGCGCAGTGGTGAGAACTCAAGAAGGGCGCATTGATTTGAGTTTTCACACTTGTCAAATTATTTTTTTTATAATTTTTTTTTTTTTTTTTCAGTAGGTTACCTGTATGGTCCACGTCAATTGCTTGCATCCTCTATTTCCTCTCATGCTCCTGTCCCTAGCCTGGGATACAGGACTAGAATACAACTGTGGGTATAGGATTGGGTATATGGGATTGTATGATATGTTTTATTTTATTTTTATTTTATTTATTATTTTTATTTTTTTTTATTTTTTTTATGCTTGAACTAGATGGACTTGTGTCTTTTTTCAACTTGACTAACTATGTAACTATGTAACAGGGAAGGTGGGGTTTGTATCTCGCTGGACATTATTAACCACTTGACCGCCAGAAGATTTGCCCCCCCTTCATGACCAGGCCAATTTTTTTCGCGATACCGCAATGGTTTACTTTAACTGACAATTGCGCGGCTGCACGACGCTGTACCCAAATAAAATGTATGTTCTTTTTTTCCCACAAATAGAGCTTTCTTTTGGTGGTATTTCGCAAAAAAAGAAGATTTCACCATATCAGACCAGCGTGTTGTTGCCACATCCCTAATTGTATATCAAGAAAAGAGAATCCCCCTTCATTGGGACTTTGTAGGCAACAACCACACATATATGAATTAGAAAATGTAATTTATTAGGTATACATAAAATCGTTTGATTATAAGATGACCGTGTATTTAAAAGGACAAAGCAAAAATGATACACAAATGTACAAAAAAGAAAAAACAAAGAAAGGACAAAAAACACAACAGGTTACATGGTTTGCATGACAAAAAAAGTGTTGTTACTCTCCGGTAAAAAGTAGTCTCCGGTACGCGTTTCTGGTTCAAGCACCTTCGTCAGGGGTATTTAGTAAGAGTATATGCAGATAAAATGTTATCTTACTGCAAAATATTTAAAAAAAAATATATATCATAGCAATAAAAAACATGGATATTTGACAAGAGCACCAATAATACACGATAATATCAGAAAAAAGGACTTGCCTATTTAATTTGCCTGGTGATCACAAGGAGTCATGCATGGCAAATTGCCAACTAATGAGTAAACAAAAAGGAAAAAGTATGAACGGAAAAAATAATACAAAAAAAAACAAAGGAAAAATTAAGAAGAAAATCATTAATGAAAAAAAATCCTAGACAAAAATAAACAATATCTAAAGAAAGGGAATGTACCTATGTGTCCATATCCATTTACAGTCATCTAATCCAACATAGTACAAAAAGTTGTTTGAAGGAAAAGATAAAATTATTAAAAAAATAAAAAAATAAACAAAAATATTTACCAAGGTTTGTGAATTTTGAGTGATAACACACTGGGGAGAGAACCTCTGAGGGAATCTAGGATGGAAAAGGACCTGGGGGTCCTAGTAGATGATAGGCTCAGCAATGGCATGCAATGCCAAGTTGCTGCTAACAAAGCAAACAGAATATTGGCATGTATTAAAAGGGGATCAACTCCAGAGATAAAACGATAATTCTCCCACTCTACAAGACTCTGGTCCGGCCGCACCTGGAGTATGCTGTCCAGTTCTGGGCACCAGTCCTCAGGAAGGATGTACTGGAAATGGAGCGAGTACAAAAAAGGGCAACTAAGATAATAAAGGGTCTGGAGGATCTTAGTTATGAAGAAAGGTTACGATCACTGAACTTATTATCTCTGGAGAAGAGACGCTTGAGAGGGGATATGATCTCAATCTATAAATACTGTACTGGTGACCCCACAATACGGAGAAAACTTTTTCGCAGAAGGGAGTTTAACAAGACTCATTAAAATTAGAAGAAAAGATTTTTAGCCTTGAACTATGTAGAGGGTTCTTTACTGTAAGAGCGGCAAGGATGTGGAATTCCCTTCCACAGGTGGTGGTCTCAGCGGGGAGCATTGATAGTTTCAAGAAACTATTAGATAAGCACCTAAATGAACGCAACATACAGGGATATACAATGTAATACTGACACATAATCACACACATAGGTTGAACTTGACGGACTTGTGTCTTTTTTCAACCTCACCTACTATGTAGCTATGATAACAATATCCGAAGCCTTAAATCTTTTGTGGTATTTGATCACCTCTGCGTTTTTTGTTTTTTTTGTTTATAAACAAAAAAAAACCCGACAATTTTGAAAAAAAAAAAAACCAATATTTTTTACTTTCTGCTATACAACATATCCAATAAGAAAATGTAAAAAAATCGAATTTCTTCATCAGTTTAGGCCAATAGGTATTCTGCTACGTGTTTAAAAACGAAAAAAAAATAAACTCCCAATAAGCATATATTGATTGATTTGTGGCAAAAGTTATAGTGTCTACAAACTATGGTGGATTTTTATAGAAGAAAGAAAAAAGTATTGTAGAAGAATAAGCTTTTAAATGCTTATATACACCAATCATCATTATAAAGATAATAAAGTTTATTTATTAATATATATATAGTATTCATAAAAAAGAAACAAACAAAGGGACAACTAAAGCCCAAATATATGCAGAGAACATATCACACATATATGAAATACGGTATCATATTCAAGGCTTAATCCTCCATAACATCTGGTATATGTACAAACAAGACATAATAAATCATTTCATATGAACAAACAATTAAACACATATATATATATATATATTTATAGAATTTGTATATATTTATTTATTTTTAATAGTGATGGCAGTGATCGGCAACTTATAGTGGGACTGCGACATTGCAGCTGACATTTCGACACTAACTGACACTTTTTACACTTTTTGGGGACCAGTGACACTAATACAGTCATCAGTGCTGAAAATATGCACTGTCACTGCACTAATGACACTGGCAGGGAAGGGGTTAATATCAGGGGCGGTCAAAGGGTTAGCTCTGTGCCTAGCCAGTGTTTTGGTGTACTGTGTGAGGTGCTTTTACTAGAGGTAGAAATGGAAGTTATCCCCTGCTTTGCAGGAGCACAATTCCATCCCTTCCCCTTTGTCAGAATGTTGTTTACGTAGGAAGACCGCCATTCTGCTTCTCTGCCTTATGATTGGGGGGTGCCGGCTAGGGTTGCCACCTCATCCCTTTAAAACCAAACATATATTTACCCTGTTTCCCCGAAAATAAGACCTAGCGTGATTGTCGATGATGGCTGCAATATAAGCCCTACCCCCCCAAATAAGCCCTACCCTGTTTCCCCAAAAATAAGCCCTACACTGAAAAGAAGACCTACAAGGACTTTAACTAGGGCTTATTTGGGGGAAACAGGGTATTACATGGTATGTTTTGGATCATTGTCATGCAGGAAGACCCATACATGACCCATCTTCAGTGTTCTGGCTGAGGGAAGAAGGTTCACATCCAAGATTTTACAATACATGGCCCCGTCCATTGGCCCCTCAATGCGGCAAAGTCGGTCTGGACCTTTAGCAGAGAAACAGCCCCAAAGCATAATGTTTCCACCTCCGTGCTTGACTGTAGGGATGATGTTCTTAGGGTCATAGTCAGCATTTTCCGTCCTCCAAACAAGGCAAGTCCCCCTCCTCAAGAAGGCACATGTACAGTCATGCCAATAAATATCTAAATGATTCAGAGAAGGATTGGGAGAAAGTCCTGTGGTCAGATGAGACCAAAATTGAGCTCTTTGGCATTAACTCGACTCACCGTGAAAAATTCTGACTTTGACCCTAAGAACACCCCTACAGTCAAGAACGGAGGTGGAAATATGATGCTGTGGAGCTATTTCTTTGCTTAAGGTACAGACCACCTTACTGCATTGAGGGGCCAATGGATGGGGCCACGTATTGTAAAATCTTGTATGAGAAACTTCTTCCCTCCAGCCAGAACACTGAAGCTGGGTCGTGGATGGGTCTTCCAGAATGGTGATGACCCAAAACATACCGCCAAGGCAACAAAGGAGTGGCTCAAGAAGAAGCACATTAAGGCCATGGAGTGACCTAGTCAGTCTCCAGACCTTAATCCTATAGAAAATGTATGCAAGGAGCCAAGAGACAGCCAAGGAATCTTAAGGATTTAGAGAAGATCTGTAAAGAAGAATGGACCAAAATCTCTCCTGAGATGTGGTCACCAACTACAAGAAACCTCTTACCTCTGTGCTTGCCATCAAGGGTTTCTCCACCAAGTACTAAGTCATGTTTTGCTTGGGGATCAAACACTTATTTTATTCATTGAACTACAACTTAATTTATAGAATTTGTTTTATGTGTTTTTTTTCTAGGTTTTTTTGGTTGATATTCTGTCACTATCATTTAAAATACACCTATGATAAAAAATATAGACCCTTCATTATTTTGTAAGTGGGCAAACTTACAAAATCTGCAGGGGATCAAATAATGATTTTCCCCACTGTAGACTTGGACACTGCTCATATCTATTTGCCTGGCACTTGATACACAACGATTCAAACTTTTTTTTTTCATGTCCAGCAGTTGAATGTGGAGGGCTCTGGAGCAGGTCTTGCACACCAGGGGCCCCTTGTTGACTCCATCCACCACCAAGGGTTTAATGTCACCCATTATTACAATAATAAAAAAAATAGACCTTGAGTGTCAACTTTCCTTTCAAATTTCCAAGAGGACTAAAAGGGCTTTTCTATTCCCAAATAGTTTGCCGAGCAATAATTTATCACCTCATATTGCAGCTTCAAACTGTTAAGCCCGAGAACCTGGAGTATTTGCAGGAATGTTACGATATAGTTATTTTCCGCACTTTTTTTTTATTTTTTTGCTGTGGAATAAATTACTCTGGAGACATTTCAATTAAACACCCTGATCCATCTAATATTTTTTTTTTTTTTTTATTCTGTGGGAGCTTAAAATAATCCATGTTCATGGTGGATGGCGGCTGGCAGGCTCCAAACAGGTTAAAGGGAATTTTCAGTATCCTGAGTGACATTTTATCCTGTCAGCAGTTTAAACTAAAGTCCTTAACTTACATTTAGCACAAGCTGTCCTCTGTCGCTAAATGACATTTGTTAGTAATATGAGTGACACCCTCACTACCACCCTTCCGTTCGAGGCAGGTTTTCAAGAAAGTGAGAAAATCAAGATTGTGGACACCTATGATAGATTTTGCCGGCAGCAGTGCCATTCCAGGTGTAAACTACAGCCATTAATAGTGCAGCAAGACTGGTGCCATATTGCCAACATGGTGCCTTGTCACAGCCAGCATTGTGCCAGGTCACCTAGGTAAAACAATTTCAAAGCCAAGCAGAACCATATCAGCTAACAGATATTTTGTCGTTTTAGCATGTACTCAAAAACGTTTTACTTTTTACTGCTTTGACCACCCAATTATTTTCTTTTTTTCTAACATTAAATTTTTTATTTCGTTATCAGAAAATAAAATAACAAACAAAGACATTAAGAAAAGTATAACAGGATTCACACTATTAGTTACATAGTATAGCAAATGCATTTTTAATAAATACATTAAGTCCGTATAATAATCGTTATAATAATCGTGAATAATCCTTCAAATTCATATCTTTAATTCAGTTTCTAGCTAGTAAACCTCCAAGAATAAACCTATTCACCCCTAGGGGAGCACACCCAATTATTTTCATCATTTTTTTTATTGTTTTATTTTTGTTAATGAGAAAAAATGCATTAAAAAAAAAATAATTTTTTTTTCTTCAGGATGGTGGGTATATCAATTGGAGGACCCCTTGGTTTATCTCTCTATATATATGTATATATTATCTCTATGTATATCTCTAATATTTTTAATGGGCAGGAAAATGGATAGATTCCAAAAAAAAAAAAAAAAATGCAGTTTTTTTTTTCTCTTTTTTTTTAGGATGGCGAGTATATTAATTGGAGGACCCCTCTGTGCATCTCATCCTTAATACACTTTTTTAGTACTTATGGGGCTTCATTTGTTTTTTACAATACCCCAAATATTTCTTTTTAATGGGCAGACAAATAGATAGATTCCGAAAAATGCAGCTTTTTTTTTTCTTAATAGGATAGTGGCTTTATTAATTGGATGACCCCTCAGTTTATCTCTACTTAATGCACTTGTTTTTTAGCACTTATGAGGCTTCATTTGTTTTTTTTAAATACCCCAAATAATTGTTTTTTTAATGGGCAGCCAAATGGGTAGGTTCCAAAAAATGCAGCTTTTTTTTTTTTATTATAGGATGGTGGCTATATTGATTGGATGACCCCTCACTTTATCTCTACTTAATACACTTGTTTTTTAGCACTTATGGGGCTTCATTTGTTTTTTTTTAAATATCCCAAATAATTGTTTTTTTAATGGGCAGCCAAATGGGTAGGTTCCAAAAAATGCAGCTTTTTTTTATTTTAATTTTTTTTTTTTTATAGGATGGTGGCTGTATTAATTGGATGACCCCTCAGTTTATCTCTACTCAATACACTTTTTTTTTTTTTCACTTGGGGCCTCATCTGTTTTTTAGAATGCCCAAAATATATTAAAAATGGTCGAAATGTGAACAAAAATCTTTTTTTCTTTTTTTTTTTTTTATCCAACAATATTTTTTTATAGAAGATACATCATCATACATTGCCAACGGTACATATAAATGCAAGGTCTAGCGGAAACACACCCGTCCACGAAGTCAATGTTAACAAGCCATTAAGCTCGATATTACAATAGACGTTGCCGTTTGTCTAACCAGCGTAACCAAACTGCAGGAAGTTTTACATCATGCTAAAAGACCAGATATCCCCTCTCGAGCAATCTAGTAATACACCATGCGGAGATACACCTAATCAGCCAACATTAAGCCGAAGTAGCCTATGGTCAAATGCACCGGGGGGCTAGCTAGTATCTATGGTCAAATCCACTGGGGGGCTAGCTAGTATCTAACGTCAAATCCACTGGGGGCTAGCTAGTATCTATCGTCAAATCCACTGGGGGCTAGCTAGTATCTATCGTCAAATCCACCGGGGGGCTAGCCCCGGAACATCCAACCACGGTGCCCATAGCCTCTCGAATGTATGCTTGTTTGGTTCATACCTATGTTGGTATATAAACTTTTCCAGTCTTAACAGTTCACCGATATTCTTGACCCAACCCCTGACAGTATGGGGAGTCTCCGACTTCCAGTGAACCATAATCAGTTTGTGTGCCTAGAACAAAACTCTGAGGACGGCTTCCCTAGTACACACTTCCCAGTCGTACTCATCCACTATGTCCAGTAGGCAGGCTTTTGGGTCTATAGGAAGGGTCACCTGAAATACAGAATTGATCCTGTGTACCACCCCAAACAAAAATCAGTTTAATTATTTACCGTATTTACATTTTTTTTTCCAAAAGAGCTTTATTAAGTTTGCCAGGATACAAAATATAAGACAAAGTCTCGTGGACAAAAGATCATGGTACACAAATCCAGGAACGTGAAATCAGCAGCTATGTAATCTCGACAACAAGGGGAGTTATTTGCTGATACGTTACAATGAAGCAGCAGAGAGATGCCAAACAGTAACACACAAAAAAAAAAGATCCTCCTAAGAGGAGTCAGTAGCACATCGGTAGTACTTCAGACCTCTAGGGACAGGGTAGTTTGGTGTAATCGCTGCAGTACCCCAATGTTTTAAGAGCTCACTCAAGACCTAGCTGGAGGATTACTACCAAAAAATGACTACAAAATGGGGCCAGTAAGTTTCATAAAAGATTGGGGATCCATCCTGTGAGGGTGACCTTCCCTATGTGCAACTACTGAAAGCTAGAGTGTTAAGCTAGGGACAGAAGAATGAAGTGATAAGAAAAAAAAGAGGGGTAGGAAGGGGGTAGTAGGAGGGTGGCAAGGGCCCCAGGTTCTGACCACTTTGTATCTCAGTGTAGCGCTCCAGTTGGGGCAGAATCTCTAATGCCCCGTACACACGGTCGGACATTGATTGTTCCGACAACAAAATCCTAGGATTTTTTCCGACGGATGTTGGCTCAAACTTGTCTTGCATACACACGGTCACACAAAGTTGTTGCAAAATCCGATCATTCTGAGCGCGGTGACGTAAAACACGTACGTCAGGACTATAAACGGGGCAGTGGCCAATAGCTTTCATCTCTTGATTTATTCTGAGCATGCGGGGCACTTTGTGCGTCGGATTTGTGTACACACGATCGGAATTTCCGACAACGGATTTTGTTGTCGGAAAATTTTATAGCAAGCTCTCAAAGTTTGTGTGTCGGAAATTCCGATGGAAAATGTGCGATGGAGCCCACACACGGTCGGAATTTCCGACAACAAGGTCCTATCACACATTTTCCGTTGGAAAATCCGACCGTGTGTACAAGGCATTAGTATGGCCCAGCCAGCCGGTCAAGAATTTTTTTTTTTTTTTTTTTTTTAGGATGGCAGGTATATTATTTGGAGGACCTATTGGTTTATCTCTACTCAAAAATTCAGTTTTATTTATTTTTTATTTTTTTTTAGAATTGAGGGTATATTAATTGGGGGACCAATGGGGCTTTATTTGTATCTAAAAATATCCAGACATGGGTGAGCGAGTTTGGGGTGGGGGAACTTGACTGACCTGCACAGAGTCCTGACCTCAACCCGACAGAACACCTTTGAGATGAATTAGAGAGGAGACTGCAAGCCAGGCCTTTTCGTCCACATCAGTGCCTGACCTCACAAATGCACTTTTAGAAGAATGGTCAAACATTCCCATAGACACACTCCTAAACCTTGTGGACAGCCTTCCCAGAAGAGTTGAAGCTGTTATAGCTGCAAAGGGTGGGCCAACTCAATATTGAACCCTACGGACTAAGACTGGGGTGCCATTAAAGTTCATGTGTTCAATACTTTTGGTAATATAGTATAGTTAGTCAGACTGAAAAAAAGACACTAGTCCATTTAGTTCAACCAACTAAAAAAAATACACACATACAAATAGAAAACCTCTATATATTGTGACGGTATGCGAGGTGAGGTAACGAACGACCGATATATTTCACCTCGCATGCGTTCTGTTGTAAGAGACTGAAGCGGAATCCAGCCCAGGTTTTTCCAGCCTCTGTGGCAGGCTTGGTTCCGGTCTGGATGTTGTGGTCCACTTGAGTCCACGCTCAGGTGGACTTTAAATGAGTAGGAAGAGAACACAGGATAGTTCTGGCCTGAGACTCAGAAGGGAATCGGGGAGAGAGAGGAGCTCTGTTTGGATTTAAAAAAGAAGGTTTGTGGGTGACGGGGACCAGCCCCACAACGTATAGAGAGGAGACTACTGTGTAGTTTAGCGCCGGAAGGCAAGGATTTTTTTTAATAGTTTATTTCTTTTTATTACTTTGCAAACCCCTGCTAAATAAACTGGGCAACCTGCCCGATTTTAAAGAAATTGCCTGCACGCTGACCTTGTTTTCCAGAAAAAGGTGACCCCCACGAGCTAATCACCAGTATACACTAACCTATACCCCCAGTTGCTCCAGGGGAAGGGAAAAAAAACCTCCAATAAAGCATGATCCAGTACATAATGTTTAATGTTTCTGTATTTGTTCCTAAAGTATCCAATATGCCCCAAGGGAAATGATCACATTTTGCTTCTAGTCATTGAGATTTGTGCAGAAACTATAAATTTTGTGTCTCTGTTGGCAACAGTGCACAGATGATTATTCCGGGCCCATGGGGGCAATAAAAATTGATTGGCCCATATTAGCAACAGCCTTGTCTGTGTTTACAGTAAAGTAAAATGATGGGAAATATGGATGAGACAGCGGTTAGGGAGCCTTATGCTCTTTCAGGATAGGTATAGATGTGGCTGATGGATCAAAGGGACCATTATACACCGGGATGACTGTCCTTTGCTGACCTGATGTTGACATATTGTCAGATAAAGTTCATACAGTGAGGGGAAAAAAAGTATTTGATCCTCTGCCGATTTTCTAAGTTTGCCCATTGACAAAGAAATGATCAGTCTATAATATTAATGATTGGTTTATTTTAACAGTGAGAGACAGAATAACAACAAAAATATGCAGAAAAACACATTTCAAAAAAGTTATAAATTGATTTGCATTTTAATGAGTAAAATACGTATTTGATCCCCTATCAATCAGCATGATTTCTTGCCCCCCGGTGTCTCCTATACAGATAACGAGCTGAGATTAGGAGCACTCTCTTAATGGGAGTGTTCCTAATTTCAACTTGCTGCCTGTATAAAAGACTCCTGTCCACAGAAGCAATCAATCAGCTTCCAATCTCTCCACTATGGCCAAGACCAAAGAGATGTCCAAGGATGTCAGGGACAAGATTGTAGACTTACACAAGGCTGGAATGTGCTACAAGACCATCGCCAAGCAGAGAGAGGGTGACAACAGTTGGTGCGATTATTGGCAAATGGAAGAAACACAAAATAACTGTCAATCTCCCTCAGTCTGGGACCCCATGCAAGATCTCTCCTCGTGGAGTTTCAATGATCATGAGAACGGTGAGGAATCAGCCCAGAACTACATGGGAGAAACTTGTCAATGATCTCAAGGCAGCTGGGACCATAGTCACCAAGAAAACAATTGGTAACACGCTACACCGTGAAAGACTGAAATCCTGAAGTTTCCGCAAGGTCCCCCTGCTCAGGAAAGCACATGTACAGGCCCGTCTGAAGTTTGCTAATGAACATCTGAATGATTCAGAGGAGAACTGGGTGAAAGTGTTGTGGTCAGATGAGACCAAAATCAAAGCTCTTTGGCATCAACCCAACTCGCCGTGTTTAGAGGAGGAATGCTTACTTTTGACCCCAAGAACACCATCCCCACCGTCAAACATAGAGTATTTTTATAGTATTTATTTTTGTTTTCTCTTGTAACTAGTTGTTTGTGATTGTCAACTGCTGAATTCTTACTTCTAACTCACTAACTAACACATTTTTATTGTAACATGGTGCAAGTAACATTTCTAACCCCTGCAGGGTTCCTTCAACAAGGTGATGTGACATAACTTTTTTGCAATGCTATTTACTTGTTGCTACAGCACCCTGCCAAAAAGTAAAAAACCAGTATGGTTTAAATGAAGATAAGATAGTAAATCACCGGATTAGGATTTTGGTAGATATTTAGATCTGTTGATATTTTATTTAGGAGGCTCTCTAAGATTTAAGGGGTCTTAAGAAGATGTCCCCAGTCAGTAGTAAATTCGGTAGAGTGAAGAAAGTGCCAGATGTATGGTTGATAGTCCAAATTTCATTTTTATTCATAAGAATAAAAAAAAAAGATATCCAACACATTTTGGAGGTTTAACCGATCCACCTTCATCAGGGCTTGTGCAAGTGTGATTTTAAATAAAGCTGGACTGAAAGTGGGTATTCCCAGAAGAGATTTTCCTATCATGGATTAAAGGCCTGCTTTTCATTCTAGCAGCCTCTACGGTGACCAGAAAAGGCCTTTAATCCATACAAGAAAGATTGACTCCAGGATACCCACTGTCATCAGGTGGCTGCATGAGCTCTGATAAGGGGTTGGGTTAAGCCCCAAAAACATGTTGGTTATCTTATTTTACTCTTATGAAAAGTAAAAATTTGAGCTGGACTCTTAACTATTCCTTCACTTCTCACCTTACTTAAAACTAGTATGGTTTCTAATGAAGATATATTGATTGAGTGATACAGAGTGATACAAAGTTAAAATCTTCCACATTCCACCTTCCACCTTTCACCTCTGCACCCCCAGATCTCTAACTTCTGTTTTTATTTTCACAGTGGTTGTATGGACAAACATGTTGCTGTTTGTAGAATAAGAATATTTTTCGTTCTTCCTGAATTAGTGAAACACGTTGAATGTGTTTGTGGAGTCTCAGCAACATGTATGATGGGCATTGTTTTTAATGGCTATTTTTTAATAGTTTTGGATATTTCTATATAAAATGATTAGTAAGTTTGGTACCTCAAAAGTCCTATTAGTTTTTGCTTGGAGGGAATTTGTCTTCAGCTTTATCTTTATTTTAACCGAAACGTGGCCAACCATCAACAAAGTCAACCAGTTTTTGCCAAGCCATGAAGGAAGGGATGTTTTTTTTTTTATTTCCTTTGCTCCGTTGAAACAAGAGCTCTAGAAAAAGACCTTTATCTTCACAATGTGACTCTTAGGAGACAATTTGACAAGACCATGGAAAGAAAAATAATGACTTGTCTTCAGACTGTCTGGCACTAGACCTCCTTGATGACCTAGCAAATGGTGTCAAAGATCTTACCTCTGAGGGTTTAAACATTCTGTCTGTGAAACGCCTATCTATAGGCTCTATGAAGCGTCCTCTCCCAGATCAATGTCTTAAGTGAGAAGTGCTTTGCGTGTGAAATGTGTTTGATTAGTACATCAAGATCCTGATTGATTGGTCTTCTGAATAATTAATTGTCTCATTTTGGAAAACTTTCAGACAGGCTCCACAGCCATCCGCGTGTTCCTCACACATTGTTTGGTTCTCTCCTTTCCCCTTTGCAACAATTAATTAGGCCGCAAGAGAAACCCTTCTCTCTTTTTTTTTTCCCTTCCCGAAAGCGCTTTTGCTGTAAAGTCGAGCATTGAAGGAGAATTTCTGGAGGCATAGGCAGAACAGAAACAAAACAAACTAGAGCAAAGAAATATGTGCGTTCAAGGTCACAGAATGCCGTAAGATCATTTCTTAGTAGACATAAGCAAATTGATCTAAAAAAATAAAAATAAACTTAGATCCGGCACAGGTCACGTAGAAGGACCCTGGCTGGAAGTCAATACTTAAAGCTGAACTTTAGACAGATTATGCAGCTCTGTAATCATTAATGCATCATTAAAGTGTATGTTACCCTAAATATTGTTTTTCTATGTGTGTGTGTTCACATATGTGTATTTTATATATAATAGTCCCTATCATTTTCATGTACTTCTTTCATCTGAAGTACCTGGTTGATCCTGCCCATCACCTTTCTTTGTTCTAAACCAGAGGACCCCAACCCCCAGGCCCCGCCACGGACCCATGCTGGTGCAGGCGCGTGAGCTTGCACAGCTTGCACTGCCACCCTCCAACCACCAGAGGGCGCCTACTCTCCTTCTCTCAGCACCACTACTCCATTCCCTCTCTGTGGTCATGTTGGTGACACGCGGGAAGAAGGGAAAGAGAGATGAGGAAAAGAGGGGAAAGAAGGTGACGGGGAGGAAGGAGAGCCAGGCCGGGTACAAGATTGTCATAGAGCACTGGTTAGACCCATACACTGCTATGGTCTATAGTAGAGAGAGACACCCATGACCATGTCCTGGGGGACTTCATACTGAGCTATCTTCAGGTGACAGGCTGAACCCCCCAGGTAACAGGCTGCACCCCCACACACCCCTTGCCCCCAGTGACTGGTTGCACCCAGTAAAATGCCCCACCTCCGGCCAGTTCCTGGTGCTGGGGAGGTTGGAGACTACTGTTCTAAACTGACCACACAAAGCATAGAAGCTGATCTGTTACTGTGGTCAGTTTCATCCTTTGGCTGGTTATTCAGAGGTACAGGACACTGTGGAGACACACAGCATGCCTGTATTGGGTAGTTTGTTCAGCTTCTGACCAATCACAACCTGCCTCTGGCACACACCAGATACCTGCATACCTGAATGTGTCTAAAACATTGTATGGGCACAGCTACTTTAAATACATTTTTAAATGCAAACAGTATAAGTGCCCATATCTGACCTGGTATCAACCCCTTGTAACACAGCAGAACTGGCATAAGGGAGGAAGCAGCAGTACAGGGAAGCCATCAGTTAATGTGCTAATAAAAAACATGCTGATAGAAGAAGAGAACAGAGTAACAGATCACCAGTAACAGAACAGAGTAACACTCATCATTGTGCCTTTTCCTGTTCACCACCACTGGCTGTGGGTAGGTTGAATATGACCTGGGCTCAGGAGAAATGGGTAAAATGATGCTGGCAATCAGACTGAGGACATCCAGTGGCAGAAGAAGGTACTGCTTAGTGGCATTGTACAGTGGCTGTTGTATGATGGTCTAATTAATTCACTACAAGCCTAGACTGGGTCTGTCTGGTTGGAAACAGTAACCAATCTGTGATCTTCAATTATGTGAAAGGTTCACAAGGCTTCTGGGAGACAAAGATCATGTGATCTAAGCTGCATAAGCCTTATACCGCGCACACACGGTCGGAATTTCCTACAACAAATGTTCGATGTGAGCTTATTGTCGGAAATTCCGACCGTGTGTAAGCTCCATCGGACATTTGTTGTCAGAATTTACGACAACAAAAATTTGAGAGCTGATTCTCAAATTTTCCGACAACAAAATCTGTTGTCGGAAATTCCGATCGTGTGTACACAATTCCAACGCACAAAATTCCACGCATGCTCGGAATCAAGCAGAAGAGCCGCACTGGCTATTGAACTTCATTTTTCTCAGCTCGTCGTACGTGTCCGACAACATTTGTGCGACCGTGTGTATGCAAGACAAGTTTGAGCCAACATCCGTCGGAAATAAATCCAGGATTTTGTTGTCGGAATGTCCGATCGTGTGTACGCGGCATTAGATCAAGTGAAGAAAACATTTTTCTATTATATTACAGTGTACATTTTTTTAATGTGAGAATGCAGTTGACAGTAAAGATGGCCAAGTGAACAATCGAAGAATAACATTATGCATTGGAACAGTATAGTTTTAAGGATGGATTAGCGATACTGGGTCTAAGGATGAACAGTAAGCAGTATGCATTAAATGGACAGCGGTTGGTCTGTTATCTAGCAATTAGAGGACATGGGGCCGGCCTCAGCTAATAGAATGTGACTGATGTAGTTACATTTTTTTTTTTTATATTAGCTCCACTTTAAGGCCTCATCTCTAGGTTAAGTGTTAGTGGAAAAGGATAAAAAAGATTCTGCTAGGTTCAGCACTTGGGTTAGGGACAGTTCCAAAACTTCAAGTGAAGCTTGGCTGATTCACTTGGGTTTGGCTTTATGTTAGCTCTAGAGTTAGGGTCTGGGTGGCTATTAGTATAAGTGTTATCTTTTAAGCCCATCTGCTGGCTCAAGATCCCCCCACTCCGCCATCTGTCCCCCCCCTCCTCCTCCATTTTTTATCTAACCAGAATCCAGTAGAGATTCTGAATGCTGCAAAGTCATCACGGAAGAAGACTTTTCTGATGTCCTGGGCTCCCAGGAAGTCGTGTCATTCCAGAAGAAAACATCCCTGATGCCCTGGGCTCATAGGAAGTCCTGTCACCCTAGAAATATACATCTCTGAGATCCTGAGCTCAAGGGAAGTCCTGCCATTCCAGAAAAAGGCTTACCTGATGTCCTGGCTTCACAGGAAATCCTGCCATCCCCAAAAGAAGAATTCTCTGATGCCCAGGGCTCACAGGAAGTCCTGCCACCCCCAAAAGAAGAATTCTCTGATGCCCTGGTATCAAAGAAAGTCCTGCCACCCCAGAAGAAGATTTATTTGATGCCCTGGGCTCACAGAGAGTCCTGACATCCCAGATGAAAACTTCTCGGATGCCCTGGGCTCACAGGAAGTACTGCCATTCCAGAAGAAAACTTCTCAGATGCCCTGGGCTCACAGGAAGTACTGCCATCCCAGAAGACGGTCTCTCTGATGCCCCGGGGTCACAGGAAGTCATGCTATATCCAGAAGAAGGCTTTTTTGATGCACAGAGCTCACAGAAAGTCCTGCCACCCCAGAAGAAGACTTTTTTGATGTCCGGGGCTCACAGGAAGTCCTGCCATTCCAGAAGAGGACTTCTTTGATGCCCAGAGCTTACAGGAAGTCCTACCATCCAAGAAGACAGCTTCTCTGATGACCTGGGCTCACATGAAGTTCTGCAATCCGAAAAGAAAGCTGGTACAGGTTTTCTGAGGAACTGAGTCCTGCATAAATAAAAGCTTCAGAGAGGAGGACAGTATAACAGCCTAAACTTTTTGTTTAAGAGTTGCCAGTGAATACTTTGCTGATGTTTGCTGAAGATGGAATCAGGCTTTAAATACATATTTTAACTATTTATTTTTTTTACATTCAACCTAAAAAGCACATAATACTAACATTTTCTTTCAAAAAGCTTGTATGTTCTTTCGCCGAATATTTAAAGCAAAGAGCCAGTAAAAAAATAAATAAATAACCTATAAAATGAAAAAGCAAAAAAAACACAAAATTTTTTTCTGCGATACTCATCTCCAATCTAGATGTTCCCTGCAGTACTTCTTTTACGCCACTAGATGTCTTCAGTTTCTGAGTTGAATGATGGCCAACATCAACATCTCCTCTAAGCCAAGGCTGTCATAGACACACCTCAGCCTGTAACTGGACCACGAATGACAAGCAAGAGAGATAATTTCTCCATCACCATGCTGTCTCCTCCTATCAATATTCTGACTGGGTCCTTGTGCTGCTTTTTTTTTCTCTCCCTTGCTGTGCAAGGACTGCAAAAGGCTGATAACAAATTGCATGCAGGTCCTTACACTGCCTACATTAAAAAAAGAAAAGAAAGATGTATTTATGAATTCAGAATGCATTACTTTGTGTCTTTGACACGTGCCTGGACTTGTTTGGCTTTAAGTAATACCAGATTTTACCTGCAGGTGGCAGTCCAGATAATACATTTTTTACCAAGAGGGGAATTTTAGCTAGGGACTTTTTATTGTTACTGCTTCAGGGCTATAAGGGGTCAGAACCCTATCCGATTTTTATTTAATTTTTTTTAAATCTCTTTTCTGGCAACCCTTTAATTTACTTACACACAATAATCACAAGCAGGCGACAAGGGAGACTCTGAATAAGAATTGTACGTTCCTACGGACGGTTTACTTTTATTTAAGAATCCTAGGGCAGCCGTTATTGATGTTTTTCTAAGCAGCAACAAAATCAGCCCTGGTACATTTTTCTTTCATAGCGGAGGCAGTCTGAAGTTGGTGATAAACTTTCTGGGAAGAAAATAATAGCTGTGAAGAGATGATGTATGGAGTGAGCTTGTCCATTGAAGTGAACAGGGGGGGGGGGGGGGGGATGCAACTTTCTTACCTGGCAACATACAGATTAAAGTGCAATGGCATCCAGACAGCTCAATACACCAGGGTGGCCACATCTAGTGTACAAAATAGCCCGAAACTAGCAAGTAGAGCCAAAAAGCCTCTCTAGAAATCAGCCCAAGGGATGGACGTGTCAAAAATATCTCTTTTTTTTTATATTTATTTACAGCATTTTACCACTTCAGCTCATGCACCTTTCTACTCTCTATAGACCTGAGCAATTTTTATATACTACTATGAACCTGTTCAGTTGGCAATTATTTTGTCATAATTTAACATTACAAAGTAATACATAAAAATAATAATCACTTTAACAAAAATATCATTTATAATAATTTATAATTATATATACACTTTAGTTAAATATTATATAATATTATATATATATATATATATATATATATATATATATATATATATATATATATATATACATATATATATATATATATATATATATATACACACATATATATATATATACACACACACACACATATATATATATATATATATATATATATATATATATATATATATTTATTTAAATATATATGTGTATAAACCTAGATATAATTTTATAGTGCTGTGAAAAAGTATTTGCCCCCTTCCTGATTTTTTTTTGCATATTTCTCACACTTGAATGATTCAGATCATCAATAAAATTTTAATATTACACAAGGATAACCCGAGTAAATCCAAGATGCAGTTTTTAAATTATTGTTTCTTTTATTAAGGGAAAAAAAGCTGTTCAAACCTGCCTGGCCCTATGTGAAAAAGTAATTGCCCTCTCCCATGCTGAAACATGAATGAACTGTGATTAGCCACAATTTTTTTGAAAGCCAAGTTAAATTTCACTTGCCTCTCCCAGGCCTGATTACTGCCAGACCTTGCTGAATCAAGAAATCACATAAATAGAAGCTGTCTGACAAAGTGAAGCACGCTAACAGGATCACAAATCTAAAAAAAAAAATCAAGAACATATTAGAAACAAACATGTATCGGTCTAGGAAGGGTTTCAAAGCCATTTCTAAGGCTTTGGAACTCCAGTGAACCACAGGAGAGCCATTATCCACAAAAGGAGATAACTTGGAACAGTGGTGAACCTTCCCAGGAGTGGCCTACAAAATTTACTCCAAGAGCAAAACGACGACTCATTCAGGAGGTTATAAAAGAAACAACATCTAAAGAACTGCAGGCCTCACTTGCCTCAGGTAAGATCAGTGTTCATGATTCAACAATAAGAAAGAGACTGGGCAAAAAATGGCATCCATGGGAGAGTTCCAAGGCCAAAGCCACTGCTGACCAAAAAGAACACAAAGGCTCATCTTACATTTACCAAAAAACATCTTGATTATATCCTAACCTTTGGGCAAATATTTTGTGGACTGATGAGACAAAAATTTTACTTTTTGGAAGGTGTGCGTCCCGTTACATCTGGCATTAAAATAATATTGCATTTCATAACAAGAACATCCTACTAACAGTCAGACATGGTGGTGGTAGCGTGGTGATCTGGGGCTGCTTTGCAGCTTCAGGATCTGGACGTCTTACCATAATTGATGGAACCATGAATTCTGAGCTCTACCAGAAAATCCTAAAGGAGAATGTCCGGCCATCAGTTTGCGAGCTCAAGTGTACTTGGGTTATGCAGCAGGACAATGATCCGAAACACAACAGTAAGTCCACCTATAAATGGTTCAAACAAAGCAAAATTTAGGTTTTGGAGTGGCCTGGACTTAAATCCAATTGAGAGGCTGTATCATTCATTCTGGAACACGGGCCATTCATTCTGGAAAACCCTCCAATGTGGCTGAATTAAAACAATTCTGCAAAGAAGAGTGGGCCAAAATTCCTCCACAGCAATGTGAAAGTCTCATTGCCAGTTATCGCAAATGCTTGATTGCAGTTACTGCCGCCAAGGGTGGCACAACAAGTTATTAGGTTTAGGGGGCAATTACTTTTTCACATAAAACCAGGCAGGTTTGGACAGCTTTTTTGCCTTAATAAATTAAACCATCATTTAAAAACTGCATTTTGTATTTACTCGGGTTATCTTTGTGTAATAGTAAAATTTGTTTGATGATCTGAGTCATTTAAGTGTGACAAATATGCAAAAAAAAAATATTGGAAAGGGGGCAAATCATTTTTCACAGCATCGTATACATATATTTAATATATATGTATATATTAATTTTAATAAGAATAATTTTTTTTGGGGGGGGGGGGATATTAAATAATATTGTTTACATTATTTTAATTTCTATGGGATCTATAGACATGCATTTTTTCTCTTTTTTTATTAGTGTTCAAGAATGTTTTAATGTAAATAACAAATTACTTAAAGCTGATCTTCACTACATCTGAGCACCACAAACCAGAAGAGGCTATTTAATTCACTTTTATTATTCAAAGAAAACTCCCCCATCCATCCATGTCTCCATGCTTTATTTTGGTGAGAAATTGCTTTGAAAAACAACCCCCTAGCACAGGGGTAGGCAACCTGGGGCCCTTCAGCTGTTGCAGAACTACAAGTCCCATCATGCCTCTAGGAGTAATTGTAACTGCCAGCCTTGCAATGCCTCATGGGAAATGTAGTTCCACAACAGCTGGAGGGACCAAGGTTGCCTACCCCTGCCCTACCATTTTCTGGCCGTGGCCATCTTGAGTAAGGGCAAATGATTCGTGTAGCATTTACTTCCTGCCCTTAGCTCAAGTAAGCATACAGGAGAGTGTGCTTAGCTGAGAAATCCCCTCCTCCTCTCCTCCCCTCCTGAAGATTCCTGGGATGTATTATATCATGTGCCTAGGCGGGAAACCAGGAAGTAACTGAAGAAATGTAAAAAAAAAGTTTAAAACAAGTAAGTATGATATACTTTCCTATCTATTTACTAATTCTAGCAGTATGAGGATTAAAGATAATCAATGTTGATTGGGAAAGTGAAGTTGCACTTTAAGATAAAGTAATACATACATTCTTTGTAGGGGTAGGAGGGGGCTAGGCTATCTTTCAAAAAAATATTTTATTTTCTTTGGAATCCATAGACATGCATTTGTTTCTATTTTGATCAGTGTTTGTTAAAAAAAAAAAAAAAAAAAAAAAAGTTGTTTTGCTGTATATAAGTTACATTTTCTATATTTGGTCTCTAAAGACACTAAAATTACACACTTGCAAAATGTAAAAAGTATTTTTTTGTGCACATTTTCTTTTTCTACAACAGTGAAAAAAAAATAGAATAAATGAAATGAAAAAGAAACATTAAATATTGATAAACAAAAAACAAAAAGAAAAATTAAATATTGATAAACAAAAAATATGTGATATAGGGGAGAAGCAGAGGAAGGAGCTATTATGACTAAGGGATAAGGGATTATAAACGAATATATCTAATTTATACATACATTCAAGTTTTCAATCCAAAACTTTTTTTTTAATCATTTTTTTTTATCATTTCGGATAAATCATTAGGTTAATTTAGGGAGCTCCGTATCGATTTGCCAATCAGGCCGTGGCAATAGTTTGTCTATAGCTTCTGATCAATTGAACAAATACCTGTGTATGTTGGAGGAATGTTTGAATAAATAATAATTTTAATAAACTAGATTCATGCCTGATAGATCGTATTTATGATCGGCATTTTCAGTCAATTGCAATGGAAAAAGACACACCCGCCCCTCCAGGTGAGTCCAGGAAGCCTAATGATCCAGTAGGTGCTCGCCTCGGCTCGCCTCCACACACAATGAATTTAGAAGAAATGGCCGCACACCACTGTAGATCAAAATTCTTTTTATGCGGACATCGCGTGAAACGCGTCTACCCAGCATTCTGATTCCTGTAGTTTTTGGGATGTCCAAATAAAAAGGATTTTGATCTACAGTGGTGTGCGGCCATTTCTTCTAGATGCCAAAATTGCAATACTGTGTGTTGCATGGTTCAATATTTTAATTGATGATGAATCACTTGTATGCGATCACTCAAACCGAAAACCGATCACAAAGCATGGTACGTTTTTTAACCCTTTAGCTGCTATGGATGGAAGTACTATGTCCATGGTGGCACAGCCTTGTAAACCGAATGTTGTAGACTTAAAAACAAGTCCTGCCTGCTATAGGCTAAAAGCAAAGGTACAGTGGAACCTTGGATTACGAGCATAATCCGTTCCAGGAGAATGCTTGTAATCCAAAGCACTTGCATATCAAAGCGAGTTTCCCCATAGAAGTCAATGGAAACGGAGATATTCGTAATTCTAAACACGCGCTCACCTTTCCTTCACCTTTGCCACTCTGTTCAACACGAGATGCGGGAGAAGTTGCCCCGTGTAAGCTCTAAGGATAACATTGGGCCAATCGTCAAGCATTAGTGCTGTCACATGAGATGAAGGGATGCTCCTCTATACCCAGAAGTATCAGGCATTTCTTCGCTCCAGGCCTCTAAATGGAGCCTTAGGATATTTTTTTAGCACTGATCACTGTATTGGTGTCACTGGTCCCCAAAACTGTCAGTTAGGTGTCCGATTTGTCCGCCGCAATGCCGCAGTCCCATTATAAATCGCTGATCGCCGCCAGTAAAAAAAAAAAAAAAAAAATTAAACAAATAAAAATTCCATCAATCTATCCCATAATTTGTAGACGCAATAACTTTTGCGCAAACCAATCAATATACGCTTATTGGGATTTTTTTTTAGCAAAAATATTTAGCAGAATACATATGGCCTAAATTGATGAAGAAATTTGATTTTTAAATCTTTTTATTGTATATATGTTTTATAACGGAAAGTAAGAAATTATTATTTTTTTTTTTCAAAATTTTCTTTTTTTTGTTTTTGTTTATAGCGCAAGAGGTGATCAAATATCATCAAAAGAGAGCTCTATTTGTGGGGGGGGGAAAGGACATACGTTTTATATGGGTACAGCGTTGCATGACCGCGCAATTGTCAGTTAAAATAACGCACTACTGTATTGCAAAAAATGGCCTTGTCATGAAGGGGGTGG
Organism: Lithobates clamitans; assembly: GCA_037952925.1. Lineage (NCBI taxonomy): Eukaryota > Metazoa > Chordata > Amphibia > Anura > Ranidae > Lithobates > Lithobates clamitans. The sequence goes on from JBBGZY010002109.1 coordinate 111,500, forward strand.
GGGGTAAATCTTCCGGATGTCAAGTGGTTGAAGGAGTTGTAAAGGCAGAAGGTTTTTTATCTTAATGCATTCTATGCATTAAGATAAAAAGAAAAACCTTCTGTGTTGTAGCAGCCTCCCCAGCACCCCCCAATTACCTACCGGAGCCCCTTCTCTCTCCAGCGATGTCCACGATCCCCTCAGCCATCCAGGACACTCCTCCTAATTGGCTGAGACAGAACAGCGGTGCCATTGGCTCCCACGGCTGTCAATCAAAGACAGTCAGCCAATCAGGGGAGAGAGGGGCGGGGCCAGGTCCGGGCTCCGTGTCTGAATGGATACACGGAGCTCTGACTTGGTTTGGGTGCCTCCTGTAGCAAGCTGCTGGCTGAGGGGCACTCAAAGGAAGGAGGGGCTAGGAGCAGCAAAGAGGGACCCGAGAAGAGGAGGATTGGGGCTGCTCTGTGCAAAAACCAACTGCACAAAGGAGGTAAGTATAACATGTTTGCTATTTAAAAAAAAACAAAAAAAAAAAAACGAGCCTTTACAATCACTTTAAAGAGAAAAAAAAATAATACCAAAATAAAAAAGACAAAAAAAAATAAAACAAAAAAAATAACAGCAAATGTGAATTTGTTAGTGACCAGTCGGATCCCCCATGTGGATCATACCACACTTAAGTGCACTTTGTCTGGCATTCTAAAAACACTTGGACCTATGTGCCTATTCAATGGAACCCCAATGTGCATACACAATCAAATCAATGACAGCTGACCCCCCGCATAAAGTACGGATGTGCTGAACCAAAAATGTCAGGTGTGAGTTTTATTGTCATTGGATGGACGTTGAGAAAAAAAAGTAAATTACTATAATATATATATATAATAAATTATAGAAATATAAAATTTATAAAAAAATATATTTAAAAATGTATAGAACATAATTGGGCCCTTATAACAGAAAAAATGATGGCATGCCCAAAAAAATGCTGCCGAGTGAACACGATCGGATTTTCTGACGGGAAATGTTCGATGACAGGCTGTTGGCGGAAAATCTGACCATTTGTACGATCCATCGGTCAATTGTTGGCCAACTTTCTGTGGGCAAATGTTGGATGGCAGGTTTATAAATTTTCCACTGACAAATGTGCGTTGTTGGATTTTCCGAGCTTGTGTACACAAGTCCGTCGGACAAAAGTCCAAAGTACAAACACACATGCTCGGAAGCAAGGACGAGCCAGAAGCTGTCGGTCTTGTAAACTAGGGTTCGTAATGGAGAATTAACATTGGTGACGCGCCAAATTATGAAATCTCGGAATGCAGCGCACAATTCTCTTCTTCTTTAATGGGATAATAATGAAGCTGCTTTGCTGGTGATACTGATGGAGTTATTGCAAACTAATTTTCAAGGCTTTTTTTTTTCTAGTGATATCAAGAATAATATTATTATGCTTTTTTTTTTGGGCAGGTTACCACAACACCATTATCCTGTAGTTTTTAAGATCAAAGATACAACTATGTTGGTGTCACTTGTTAATTTTACATTGTATTTTTTTAAATGTAACTGCCTACTCCCAAACTGTCATTTGAAGTAAAACACATAGCCAAGCATTATTCTACACAATTTTTTTATTGTGCATTAAAAAAAGAAAACAAATAAAATTAGACATGCTATCTGCCAATAGAACTTAACTAAAACGTGTATTCTATGCATCCAAAAATATAGAAAATATACCAAATCAAATCATAATTATTCAACCAAAAAATAAAATAAAAGCCTTATGTATGTGTCCTGCTTCTTAATATAGGGGTCAACAATGCCAAGAGTTGGTGAAAGCAGGGGTCCGTCATCCGGAGATAATTCCGAAAAACATCCGGATTATTCTGCTGGAGCTCCCGCAGCAAAGGCATATGACATAATCGGTCACGATTAATAAAGCAACCAATTTTTGGTCCAAGAAATCCTCCTCCTCCTGTTCCTGGACTGGACTTGGGTCAAAGCAATAACTCCAAGGCCAATAATAAATATCACGTTATCTCCTCCGATTCCGCAACATGTCTGTTTAACAAACGGCCGTTCAGAAACAAACTGAAAAGCGCAAAATGAAAAGCGCAAAATGAAAAGCACGAATCAACACTCAAACTTCTACTAACACGAAATTAGCAGAAGGAGCCCAAAGAGTGGCGCTAAAGATCTGAAAAAACACGTAGTACGTCCCTACGTTCATGTTTGTTGGCCGACAATTCCTTGCCATTTGTATGCAAGACAAAATCCAGGCACACGCCTGCGGACAAAAGTCCGAGGTTTTGTCTGCGGAAAATCCGATCGTGTGTACGAGGCTTAAGAATGAGCCCTCAGTGGTCTCCTTTGCATTTCTGATCGCTTTTCCTTAATGTAAAGAGCCCTATTATTTATTCTTAATAGAAAGGGTTATTATTTTTCTGAAATGATGACTGACGCACAGTTCCCTTTTTATATCCACAATTACTATAACTGTTTAAACAAGACCACCGTGTATGGCCATCAAGGCATGTTATACAAAGGGACGAGCTGCTCTTGCAGTGGGAAAAGTGTCAGCGATCGGTTTGGCTTTATCCCTGACATTTCCGGATTCTCTCCGGCTGACCTCCTGTCTATGTGTTTTAGCGTTGGGATTAATTAATCTTATTCCCCAAGGACTCTGCCATCCACCCTCCCCTGCAACCTTCCCATATCATTAGGCAGCCGCGATCAGACCTGGGAATGGACAAGGCCAGGCTGCCGCGCAGAACGAAATAGCAAGATCCTTGGGGACTTAGCGTCTTATGTAAGGAAGGCAGTCTGAAATGACGTACAGAATGCTTATTAGGGCTCCTAATGTCGAAAAGCATAGATTTCCTTATCTTAGCCTGATGTAACAGGATACTGTGACTACCCAACATTCACTGGATGATAGTCACATTCAATTTAAATGATTTGGAAAAAGAAACGTGGCCATCACTTTTAGGGACAGTCCCTGGTTTTCAATATTATTCCATGCAAATGTGATTGTTTTTCATAGCCGGTCCTGCTCTATGAAATTTCTTTTTTGCCTATTAATTTCAGTTTCCACAATAAACCTTGAAGAGGACGGGCTAAGGAAGCATATGACAAAGCCAATGTTCTTCATGAATGGAAAATTGGTCCGTAGAGGGCAAAGGATCACTGGTAACTATGGAATGAAAGAGCTATTCCTGATCCAATCAATGCAGACAGAAAACCTTCACTATATAGGCATAAATCACACTCTAATCATTCAAGTGATATTATGTGCAATAAACAATAGCTCCCTGTGAAAGGAGTCCAATTTGTATCCCAATCCATATACTTTCAAAAATAAAGCTCTTCACTCTTGTGCTCGGTGTCCAATGTCTACAAAATGGCTCACCAGATTTAAAATGACCCTTTAAGCAAGTCAGGAAGTGCTTCATGCCTGTAAGTGTGGAACACACTAACTTTACTCCTTCATCCTACTTTATCAGGGCCTCTGCTGCACCCCATACTTTCCAAAACTCATAAGGTAAGAGAAAACCAACTCCAACTCTTCTCCTCGCTCCTCTGGTTACACAGCCTTTATATTCCCTGATCTGTTCTCTATTTGCTCTGTTCATTATCACAGGTATTGGCATTTAAGACACTTGTTTTATTATAATAATAATATTTACTATTATAATAATAATATTATTATTTATAAAAATATAATAATAATAATAATAATATCACAATCCAAATACGTCTATAAAAAGGCTCACCAGATTTAAATGGCCATCTAAGCAAATCAGGAAGTGCTTTATACAGGCAAGTATGGAAAACTCTAGTTCTTCCTCCTTCCTCCTACTTTTTCACAAGGTAAGAGAAAAGCACCTCCAACTCCTCTCCTTGCTCCTCTGGTTACACCACTGTTATATACTCTGCTCTGTTCTCTTGTATGCTCTGTATATGCTCTGTTCGTCATCACAGGTATAAGCATTTAAAACAAAGACAATTGTTTTATTATTATAATAATATGTAATAATATAATATTAATAATAATATTATTACTACTACTACTACTACTACTAATAAGAATAATAATAATACCGATAATAATAATAATAATAATAATAATAATAATAATAATAATAATAATAATAATAATAATAATAATAATTATTGTTATTATTATTATTATTATTATTATTATTATTATTATTATTATTATTATATTTAATATTACATTTAATACTGTACATGAATAAATACAATTTGATCAGGTTATTTACCACTGCCAGTGTTAAATGGTTTGTCTCACCCATGTAAACTGATACATTCTGCTGGAGGGCTTGAGCTTTTGAAAAACAGATCACTTATAAAGGCCCCTAATGCCGAAAGCATAGATTTCCTTATCTTACATGATGTAACAGGATACTGTGACTACCCAACATTCACTGGAGGATAGTCACATTCAATTTAAATGATTTGGGGAAAAAAAACAAGGCCATCACATTTAGGGACAGTCCCTGGTTTTCAATATTATTCCATGCAAATGTGATTGTTTTTCATAGCCGGTCCTGCTCTATGAAATTTCTTTTTTGCCTATTAATTTCAGTTTCCACAATAAACCTTGAAGAGGACAGGCTAAGGAAGCATATGACAAAGCCAATGTTCTTCGTGAATGGTAAATTGGTCCGTAGAGGGCAAAGGATCACTGGTAACTATGGAATGAAAGAGTTATTCCTGATCCGATCAATGCAGACAGAAAACCTTCACTATATAAGCATACATCACAATCAAATTATTTAAGTGATACTGTACTATGTGCAATAAACACTCACATGTAAGTGCAAAACATAAACACAGTGAAGCCAATAAGTGAAATAAGTCCCTGTGAAAGGAGCCCAATTTGTATCACAATCCAAATACTTTCAATAACAAAGCTCTTCACCCTTGTGCTCGGTGTCCAATGTCTATAAAAAGGCTCACCAGATTTAAATGACCCTTTAAGCAGGTCAGGAAGTGCTTCATGCTGGTAAGTGTGGAACACACTAACTTTACTCCTTCCTCCTACTTTATCAGGACCTCTGTTGCACCCCGTACTTTCCAAAACTCATAAAGTAAGAGAAAACCACCTCTGACTCCTCTCCGCGCTCCTCTGGTTACATGGTCGTTATATACCGTGATCTGTTCTCTATTTGCTCGGTTCATTATCACAGGTATTGGCATTTAAAAACAAGACACTTGTTTTATTATTATATTTACAATAATAATAACAATAACAATAATAATAATAATAATAATAATAATAATAATAATACAATAATATTAAATATTGCATTTAATGCAATATTGTACATGAATAAATAAAAGTTAATCATTTTATTTACCACTGCCAGTGTTAAATGGTTTGTCTCATCTATGTAAACTGATACATTCTGCCGGAGGGCTTGAGCTTTTGAGAAACAGATCGCTTATTAAAGCCACATAATTCTGAAGGCATGGATTTCCTTTTCTTAGCATGATGTAACAGGATAGTGTGACTAGCCAACACTCACTGGATGATAGTCACATTAATTTAAATGACTTGGGGAAAAAAACATGGCCATCACTATTAGGGACAGTCCCTGGTTTTCAATATTGTTCCTTGCAAATGTGATTGTTTTTCATGACCGGTCCTGCTCTATGGAATTTGTTGTTTTTTTTTGCACTTTTCATTTCAGTTTCTACAACAAACCTTGAAGAGGATGGGCTATGGAAGCATATGACAAAGCCAGGTTCTTCAGGAATGGAAAATTGGTCCGTAGAGGGCAAAGAATCATATATTAATATTATATTAATAATATTACAGCAGCATAAGTCCAAGTAGGGTTATTCATGGGTAGCAAAATTGGGCCTCCGTGGGCAGAGCATCACAATAGTTGGACAGCTATGGAACATCGCTCGATGTAACAAATTTCAACTTAATGCAATATGCAGCAGGAAGGGTCAGAACTTGGTATAAAAAGAATGAATCCATGGATCCACACAGAATTGGAAATCAATGTTTTATCCTCTAAGGCCAAGTTAAACTACATCATTACCCAGACACATAGATGTCAACACGGTTAGATCTGCCTAGTATAAAACACAATGAACTTTGAAGAGGATGGGCAATAGCAGCATAAGACCAAGTGAGGTTTCTCATAAGTGAAACATTGGGGTGCAATGGCAGAGGATGACAAAAACTTGAAAACTGAAGAATAAAAGAACATTGCCTTATCTAAAGATTTTTTTTTTTTTTTATGCAATTTGCATTGGGAAGGGTCAGAATTTGGTATACACAAAATGAACACATGGATTTACCCAGTATTGGAACTCCCTCCCTGGCATATCTTCCAAGGCTAAGTTAACCGCAGAAGCACAGGTACCCATACAGTTGTATCTGCCTAGTATAAGAGCAAGCAAACTTTGAAGAGGACAGGCTACAGCAGTATAAGACCAAATGGGGTTCCACATAAGTGGAAAATTCGGACTGCAGTGGGCAGAGGATCACCATAACTGGACAGCTAAAGAATGAAAGAACATTGCCTGATCCGAATCTCAAGGTCATAACTTAATATATACAGAATGAACACATGGATCCATCCAAATTGAAAAACAGTGTAATGCCCCGTACACACAATCGGACTTTCCGACAACAAACCGTGGATTTTTGTTTGAAGGTTGTTGGCTCAAACTTGTCTTGCCTACACACGGTCACACAAATGTTGGCCAACAATTACGAACATAGTGACGTACAAGACGTACGGTGAGCCCTTTGGGCTCCTTCTGCTAATGTTGTGTTTGGTGAGCATTGATTCCGAGCATGTGTGGACATTTGTGCGACGGACTTGTGTACACACGATCGGAAAGTCCGGCAACAAAATTTGTTGGCGGAAAATTTGAGAACCTGCTAGCCAACATTTGTTGGCGGAAAGTCCGCCAACAAATGTTCGATGGAGCATACACGCAGTCTGACTTTCCACCAACAAGCTCACATTCAACATTTGTTGTCGGAAAATCCGATCGTGTGTACAGGGCATTAGGCTAAGTTTACACCAGCATCAAGAGCAGGTGTTTCATCAGCATTTTTGAAGCTCTCCAAACTCCTGTCAAAATTATGTATATTGCAGTGGCCAGTGTTGTTCACATGGTCGCATTGGCATTGGTGCTAGTTGCAACGCACCAAAATTGATCTGAGGTGTCGTATGGCTGGCTTTAATGCTCCCAAAACGATTCCACTGATGTCAATATAACCGTGCTTCAAAGGCCTCACAAATGCCCCTATGGCTTTTACAGCAAACTTGAGATGTGTTTAGAAAGAGTTACTAGCTGAGGTTGACAGTACAAGAATCCTTTGTATAGAAAGTACATCTAAGAGAGGTCTTATATCCTCCATGGCAGTGGTTCTCAACCTTCCTAGTGCTGTGACCCCTTGATAAAATTGTGGGGACCACTAACAGTAAAATTATTTTTGTAGCGTGGATTGTCAGAACCCAAGGTACCCAAGACAAGTAATTTGTGCCCCTAACCCACGGATATTTAGCGCTCCCTGAGTCCCTTCCACTCGTACAGTTTTAAAACCCCTTTATGGTACATTGTGGATGTACCACTCTTTCTCTTTGTACTCCTTTCTTTCCCTTTTATCTCTCTCTATCCTAATTTCGTGTTTTTTTCTCCCCATTCATCTCTCTAGCCATCTTTCTTGTTCTTTCTCTTATTCTTTCTCTCCCTTTTTACTTTGTTCCTCCCCCTCTTTTCCTCTCCCTTCCATGTATTCTCTATTTTTATTTCTTCTCTTACTCCTTGGTGGGTGGAATGGGATGAGTGGCAGTGCTGACGGGGAGTTCTGATCAGCCAACTTAGGTGCTCTTAAACAAGGTCATCTACTGATCTGAGAACTGTAGTGGGGACTTTTAATGGCAAATATATTCACAGGTAGAGTTACTCACTGTGTCTCCGACTTTGTGGTGTCTCGCAGCAGTAACACCTATGCCAAAATCAGGAGATAGGGTCTCCTTCAGCCCCTCCCACTTCACATTCCTCACCAGTCATCTGACCTCTAGTCTCTGCCCCCCAGCCATGCCCTGAACTGAATGGGCGGCTGCAAAGAGACTGAGTAGGTGGCCGCGGGCTCCAGGAACAGCCCAGCAGGGTGGCCACTAAAAGGCTGGGAGAGAGGTGTGGGCTTCAGGAACAGCACAGGATTGGGTGACCCCTGGCAAAATCATCATTCGACCCCCAGGTTGAGAACCACTGCTCTAAGGCAAAGTTGACCACTGCTCTAAGGCAAAGTTGACTGCACTGTCCTCCAGAAGCTCAGATGTCCACTCAGTTGGACCTACAGTACCTGGTATAGAACACATATAATCAACAAATGCAGCAGGCCCCAGCAAGGCACAGTCATTGTGCAGTGCTCCCACCTTCAGGTGATCTAAGGTCTGTGCAGCCTCAGTCATATGGCGTCTGACTCTGACGGCCACTGTTGTTTATTGGAGAAAAAAAAAAAGAGACGTTTGCTTTCAATTAGCCAGACCCAGTAGAGACTTGCAGTGAAATAACAGGAGTATCAAATAACAGTCACTGTATAGCAGAATTACGCAGGAAGCTGGGCCTGCCTATGTTATGAACAAATATGGCTGCTCTCATTGTTAAACAAAAATTGCGGGCTAGAGACCCATGACTGTGCAGTTGCATTCATTTTCCTTAGTAAACGTAGTACAGCTTCACTTTGTAAAGAATAGCCAATCAGGTGCAAGAAAAACAAAAAATTTGCTTGCACATGATTGGATGATGGAAATCAGCAGAGTTTTACCATAATTACTAAGCTGTGTGAAAGATGAGTACAACCAATTGCACAGTGCTCAGTCTATTTGCTTTTTGTTTCAATTAACCACTTAGACCAGGCCTATTATGACACTTTTTGTTTACAAGTAAAAGCAGTATTTTTTTTTTTTGCTAGAAAATTACTTAGAGCCCCCAGACATATTATATTTATATATATATATATATATATATATATATATATATATATATATATATATATATATATATATATATATATATATATATTAGCAGAGACCATAGACAATAAAATGGTGGTCGTTGCAATTTTTATGTCACATGGTATTTGCGCAGCGTTTTTTCAAAGGAATTTTTTTGGAAAAAAACACACTTTAATGAATAATAAAAAAAAACAGTATATAACCAAAAGGTTTAGTAAAATATGAAAGATGATGTTACGCTGAGTAAGTAGATATCTGTAACAAAACATAACATGTCATGCGTCGTGAAATGGCGCCAAACTACAGTAATTAAAAATCTCCATAAGGGACGTATAAGAAATGTGCTAGTATGCAATGCATACTAGCACATTATGCCTTTACTTTGCAGGTGACCAAAAAAAAAGAGGCAGGGTTTACTTGCGCTTTAAGGTTTATATATACAGTATCTTAAAGTGTAATTGAACTCAAATAGTGAGATTTTCTATGTTTTAGGAAACATCCATAAATGTTAAATGTGCCCAAGCAGTACCCTGAAAGATTCACCTATTCTTTAGAATTCCTCTTGAAAAATAGCAGTGCACTTCACCATATGTGAACGTGCCTAGGCACTCCTCTGTTGACAGGCTCATAGCTGTATATCTGCAGGTTAAGATCTAACATGGAAAAGAAGAAAGGTAACAGTGCTCTCTGCAGGGACAACTTAATCCATACACCAGGTCCACTCACAGGTGCCGAGGATCGATGTGTCCCAACACACTCCAATGCAACAGTAATAAGGAGAGCCGGCAAGACTGTAATCCTTGAAGTGACGTTTATTGGTACATGAGAGTGACAATAAAACAATAAAGCTGACGCGTTTCGGCAATAGCTTTAGCTAGCTAGCTACGACTAAGGCTATTGCCGAAAGGCGTCAGCTTTATTGTTTTATTGTCACTCTGATGTACCAATAAACGTCACTTCAAGGATTACAGTTTTGCCGTCTTTTCTTATTACAGGTTAAGATCTAAGACACTGCTGCCTCTCACTAGTGGCTTTGGGAGATGTTGGGTGAGATTTGGTGATGTCACTACTCAATGTTCTCCTTCCTGGAGGCTCTAACACGAGGATGCTAACCCCTGCCTCTACCAAGATGGCCCCAACTAAAAAAAAAAAAAAAAAAAAACTAACCAACAATGTACTGGGCCCTGCACTTTCCTAAAGTCTCATTTTAATTTAACATACCTGCCATACATTTTGTTTAGAATATAAAAGCCTGCACTTTTTTTTTTTTTTTTTACATTAGCTGTTCCTATATGATTCAATAAGGCTCTGCCACTGAATGTAAGATAAGTGCACTTGAATGCTTTTTCGTTTTAATGGAAGCACGTGGGTATAACAGGCGGGGGGTTCAGAGAGAAGCGGAAAGCTCAATGTGTACAAGCAATCTGCTGTAGGATCATTTTTCAGTTATTAACTCTGTTTAAAGTGGATTAATGATAAGTGTCACATGGATAATTATCGTCATTACGTGGAATAAAAACAAGATGCACTTCAACCTCTTGTGCACATTTTGCATAAAAGAACTAAAAAGCCCAAAGAACCATCCAATCACTGGATGCATTCAATGATTTTCTCTTCTTTCTATATACTGTCCTATAGTCTGTCTCAAAATCCGGGAGATTAAAAAAAAAGCTAATTATTTCTAACAAGTGCAAAACTAGCAAACAGTGTGGCCAAGCAATGGGAAAAAATATATAGAATTCTAGTAATCTTCACTAGAAGGATTACCAGCAGGAAGAAGGGGGTCCTGATTCCTCTATATAGACCATTACTAGTTATCACTAGAGGGGTCACCAGAAGGAGAAAATAGGTCCTGATTCCTCTATATAGATCTTTATACCATTAGATGGATCACCAGCAGGTGGGAGGAGGTCCTGATTCCTCTATAAAGATCTTTATACCATTAGATGGATCACCCACAGGTGGGAGGAGGTCCTGATTCCTACCATTAGATGGATCACAAGCAGGTGGGAGGAGGTCCTGATTCCTCTATAAAGATCTTTATACCATTAGATGGTTCACCAGCAGGTGGGAGGAGGTCCTGATTCCTACCATTAGATGGATCACCAGCAGGTGGGAGGAGGTCCTGATTCCTCTATAAAGATCTTTATACCATTAGATGGATCACCAGCAGGTGGGAGGAGGTCCAGATTCCTCTATATATATCTTTATACCATTAGATGGATCACCAGCAGGTGGGAGGAGGTCCTGATTCCTCTATAAAGATCTTTATACCATTAGATGGATCACCAGCAAGTGGGAGGAGGTCCTGATTCCTAAAGATCTTTATAATACTAGAGAGATCACCAGAAGGTGGGAGGAGGTCCTCATTTCCATATATAGATATTTAGTATAGCACTACCCCATAGGAGCTAGTATTAACTGGCTCTTCCCCAAACAGTACAGAGGCCACCAATCACCCAAACAACAGTCTATTCACTTCTGCTTGAAGAACTTTAAATAGAAAGGGGTTAGGGTGTTATGGGATACTCTAGGAACCCTGAATAATAATGCTAGAGGGGTCACCAGAAGGAGGAAAGGGGTCCTGATTCCCCTATATAGATCTTTTATTATTACTAGAGGGATCACCAGCAGAAAGAAAGAGGTCATGATCCCCCTATATAGATCTTTGGTTATAACTAAAGGCAGAGGCGTAACTAGAACCTTCAGGGCCCTGGTGCAAGAAACCATGAAGGGCCCCCCTGACCCTGTCCCGCAGCCCTTGCCACTCATCCAGGGCCCTTTACTCCCATTGTGTGATCTCCCTCCGGCTAGCAGTTTACTTCCCGAGTCTGTACAGTGGAGAGGGGAGGGGTACAGTGTACAAGCAGAGTGAATCACTTGTTTACTGAAGTCAATACCTGCCTAGGTCAGGGGCCCCCATAGTTGCCAACATTTCAAAAAAGATTTTAGGGACACCTTTTTTTTAATACATGTCCAGAAAGCCATTGAAGGCAGGGCATTTACTTTAACCACTTCAGCCCCGGACTATTTGGCTGGCCAAAGACCAGAGCACTTTTTGCGATTCGGGACTGCGTCGCTTTAACTGACAACTGCGCGGCTGAGGGACATTGTACCCAAACAAAAGCTATGTCCTTTTTTTGCCACAAATAGAACTTTCTTTTGGTGGTATTTGATCACCTTTGCATTTTTTTTTTGCGCTATAAACAAAAAAAGAGCGTCAATTTTGAAAAAAACGCATTATTTTTTACTTTTTGCTATAATAAATATCCCCAAAAAATAGATATATATATTTTTTTTTTCCTCAGTTTAGGCCGATATGTATTCTTCTACATATTTTTGGTAAGAAAAAAAAATAAAGTGCAAAAAGCATTTATTGATTGGTTTGCGCAAAAGTTATAGCGTCTACAAAATAGGGGATAGTTTTATGGCATATTTATTAATAATTTTTTATAACTAGTAATAGCGTCAATCAGCGATTTTTATCGTGACTGCGACATTATGGCGGACACATCAGACACTTTTGGCGCTATTTTGGGACCATTCACATTTATACAGCGATCAGTGCGATTAAAAATGTGTAAATGTGTCTGGCAGTGAAGGGGTTAACCAGGAGGGGGCGCTGCAGGAGTTAATTGTGTCCTAGGGAGTGATTCTAACTGTGGGGGGGAGGGGCTGTGTGTGACACGTCACTGATCACCGCCCCCGATCACAGGGAGCTGTGATCAGTGACAGTGTCACTAGGCAGAACGGGGAAATGCTTGTTTACATTAGCATTTCCACGTTCTTCCTTTCCGTGAGATGATCGTGGGTATGCTCGCGGACATTGAGTCCGCGGGACCCGCGGTCGGACTCACGGAGGGCACACGCGTGTACAGCCAGAAGCACGCGCGCCTGCTTTCCGAACCTCACGAGATCACGTACAATAACGTGATTTCGCGCAGCGAACCCAACCTGCCGAAGTAAAACTGTGGTGGTTGGTCTGCAAGCGGTTAATTAGGGGCATTCATTTAATATGGGTCTAGTTCTACAGGAAGTGTAAAATGAACATATTTATGTAAATAAACAAAAGTATTTATCCGCGCTTGGTAAAAACAACAAAACAGCACAGGAACAAAATCCGTAATAAAAAGTGCAGCGCTATAAAAATTAGTCAAATGATACATATATGTGTGTACCAGAAATAAAGTGCAAATATAAAGTACAATATTCGTGTAAAATCAACACAGTGCAAAAACAAGAACACATTAAATGTGAATCCAGTATATATATAAAGTGCAAAAATAATATAAACAAAGAACTGTACACATATGCAAAAATTGTCCGATGGAGTGTACACATGGTCGGATTTTCCATCAACAGCCTGACATAGAAAATTTCCCGTCAGAAAATCCGATCGTGTGTACGAGGCTTTAGAGTACATTCTCTGAGTGCCCAGTGCTAGCGGTGATACTGCATGTATCTATTATTATTGTCACTAGGACATTAGGATGCTAGATGAGATATTAGCATAAAATGCATGAAGATGTGAAGAATTGCTAAAGTGACCATATATACCTCTGACTGTACTTTTATATTACTTTCATTGTAATGCGAACATGCAGATATTTATTTGGATTTCCAATTGCAGCTTATTATAAACTATAATAATAAACCCAAATCAATATCCCTGTTCACATTAACAATAAATCAGTCACACTGTCACAGTATATATGGTGACTTAAGCAATTTTTTACATCTTCATACATATTAGGAACATCTCCATTGGCAGCTTAATGTCCAACAATATATATATAAATAAATAAATAACAATAATAATCAATGAAATTTGTAATCTTGCTCACTGACAACAAAGTGGTACAATGGCCGGCAGGGGAGATGCTGAGGTTTCATCTACTTTAGTTAAGGGTGGAGGTGTACATTTGTAATGTTATTTTTATAAGGTGATGCTGGAGAGATAAAAGCGAGACGAGTTGTGCTGAAATAGACCTGTATAGCAAGGAGATCAGCTTATGCAAACAGATGAACAGATGATTCAATGACTAATGAAACCTAGCAAAGTTTAATCTGGTGTACCAATAGGGTTGCCACCTTTTTCTTCAAGCCAAACCCGAACACTTCAGTGGCCTGGGAAACCTTTGGGTCCCCCAAGTAGAGTAGTAATGCAGTGGGCATAGCGTGCCACAGTAAGCATTAGGTGTAGCCAAATTGCTCCTGCTGACATCATCACCCTGCCCCCCCAGTGATGTCAAACCTGCCCCCAGACAGCCACCCACAGCTCCCCAATGGCAACAGATTTGTGTGTGACTATCTTGGTTACTTGGGAAGCCACAGCCCAGTCTAAAAAATATGTCTGGATTTTAGTCCACCTGAAACCCGGACACAAGATTCAAAACCCGAAATGTCCGGGTGAATACCGGGCTGTCCGGGTAAATCCCGGACAGATGGCAACCCTATGTACCAATCTGGTTTACCTATATCAGAGTATCTCCCCTGTCTGCTCCAGTCTCTCACAGGGTCTCTCCATGCAGCTTGGGCCTCGCACCTGCACCAGAAGGTGGACCGGGCGCCATCACATTCAAGGCTGGCCACACCCTCTCCCCGAGTCCAGCCCAATCAAAATGCAAGCCTCGGCAGGCTCCGCCTCTGGCATATTCTGAGTAGCAGAGAGTGTAGCCGAGAGCCGCCTAATCCACTGCTGGGGAGGGGGTTGTGATCTCTACAGATCGGGACAGTTGGCAAGTACGGAGGCCCCTTCCCTTTGCACTGTATAGAGGAAAGAGGGAGGGAGATCCCACGTCTCGCAGGCACCACAGAGCTGACGATCGCCCCCTACCGCCCCTCCACTGCATAGCGAAGTGACAACTGGACGTGTAGGGGGAGATGCTGTGTCCTGGGCCCCCCCCCACTGTGGCAGAACCGCAGGGCCCAGCCGCAAGTGCGACCCTGATTGTTCTGCCACTGACTAGAGGGATGACCAGCAGTAGGAAGGGGGTCCTGATTCCTCTATATAGATCTTTAGTTATCACTAGAAGGGTCACCAGCAGGAGGAAGGAGAACCTGATTCCTCTATATAGATCTTTATATCACTAGAGGGATCACCAACAGCTGGAAGGAGGTCCTCATTTCCCTATATAGATCTTTAGTATAGCGTTACCTCATAGGAACTAGTATTAACTGGCTCTTCCCCAAACAGTGCAAAGACCACCAATCACCCAAGCAACATTCTATTCACTTCTGCCTCAAGTAAGTACTCTAGGGGTTGTCTTTTTATTTTATTTCTTGAAGAACTTTAAACAGGAGAAGGGTTAGGGTGTTATGGGATACTCTAGGAACCTGAATAATAGCAGAAGGACACACTTCACTAGACTAAGTTTCTTTTAACAGTCTTTAGGCCAGGGGCAGAATTGAGACCATGTAAGAGCTGTTCCAGTGAGAGCTACCACCGGCACTTATTACCCCAAAGTCAAGCAGCACACAATCACCATGATGTTGGGCTCAGATTAGTAGTCACAATGTCAGAAGAAGATGGAGAAATTTAATAAAAAATGGAATTCATCATCTCTTTTGGTCTGCACCAGGGAGTACGGATATGCGCTTGGAGAGCAGGATGGGTCATTGTAGGGGGGGGGGGGGGGGGAGCGAGAGAACCTTAATAATGCCATAGGGAAATTTTTGTATTTGTTTTTTGTTTTTTTTTGTTTTGTTTTTCCTCTCTTTTTCTGTCTTGTTTGATAATAAGTCATATATGTCTATTAAAAACTGAATCACAATGTGCTAAGTTATACTCTGCAAATTGGAAGCAGCAATAACGATATTTGTTTTATATGTATATATATATATATATATGAAAATGTATTTTTTTTTTCTGTGCTTGAAAAAATAAAATATAGAATTAAAAAAAAAAGTAGTCACAATGTCACAGGACAGCTGAACACTTCCCAGTTTCCACCACACATCTCTATGTCACGGGACAACTGTGCAGTTCATAGCTTCTCCTGGGCTCTCTTTGGCTGCAGAATAGCTACTCACTACCAGCTTCCACTGAACACTCTTCAGAGAGGGAGAGGTTAATGCTTACAATGCCGCAGGACAGCTACACACTTTCCATCTTCCACCAGATACTCTTCAGTGAGTTCTCCAGACCAGATCCTTAGGAGAAGTCCTTTAGGTAGCTCAAAAGATACAGAAGAATACCCCCCACCCCACTCTGCCACATCTGGACTTCGATCAAGATCAGCAGTGGAACTGTGGAACTGCCTCAAAGGAGCAGTTCCACAGTTCCACTGTTACAGCGGCAGTTACACAGCCTTAGGGGCTTACAGAAGTTACACAGCCTTAGAGGCTCTTAACGCTGTGTAACTTCTCCAGCAGGACAAGAACCTGGATGCTCCACACTTCAGACTATTTATGTTCTCTTTAGCCACCTACTGGGCACACCTCCCCAGGGACTGGCTGAAGCACAATAAATATTCAAGCTGCCCATTTGACCCTCCCAGCCCCTATGTTCTAGAAGCTTCTAGAGGGCAGGGGAAAGTAATCAAACCTCCTTCCTCCTGCTGGAGCACGAGGGAGCTACGGAAGGTGGTGGTGGTGGGGGGGGAATGTTCCCTCTCGCTGCTTGTAATAGCAATCAAGTGGCTAGTAAGCCGATCCGATTGCTATTACAAGAAAGCCGACTCTAAAAAAAACAATACTGGGGTGATGGCATCATGCCAGTATAGCCCCTGAAAGTCCAGTGACAGGAAGTGGTTAACTACGGATATGAAAGCAGCTGCATTGTTTACAATGGAGCCGTTCACACAGGTGCATAAACATGAGCTGCATTCAGATCCGCAACACAGAATCCAAAGATCCGTGTCTAAGAACATGCGCTTTATGCACTTACACATATAAGCGCATGTATAGGTGTGTAAATGAGGTCTAAACAAAGGAGGAAAAAATAAATAATAATAAAAAAACATGTTATGTATGCAAACGTATCTTTAAGCGTCTTTACACATTTAAACGCGTCTATACGCAACTATATTTACTGGTCATTACGCAGGAACTTTTCTCGTGGACAACACATGTGTAATAACATCAGTAAAATTTTCAAGGCCGTGTGAATAAAGCCCAAACATGAAAATAAAAAACATGTTTTCGTGTACCGCGGATTTCACGTGCAGTTTCACGTGCGATCCTGCAGCACACAGATAGGAGCCGAGCCTTAGTCTAATCATGGGCTATGCCTTACTTGTTCAGGAGAACGTCTTGCCTTGGGAATGTCCGGCTTCCTTTTTCAGCTCTCTCAGTTCTTCCCCGAGGTTGATGCTCTGCTTTGTGCCAGCACTGACTTTGCCATTCAGACAGAAAGCATTGTGGGTCTGGCTCAGTCTGAATAATTAACACAATACTTTCAACGAAAGATCTCTTTTTTCTCGTATAATCCGGCCTGTTGTGCGGAAATGCGCCACCGAGCTGGATTAGGTGACATCTGTGAGATTCTTATGGCTATGGAGTGAATGTCGGAGCGTAGCTGTGTATACATTGGAACCTTTCAGCAACAAGGAATACAGAATCCTTCTACCACTTCCTATGTGTGGTGTCCTTTTGAAGAACATGCATTGGGGTGGATTTACTAAAGGCAAATAGACTGTGCGATTGCAGTTGCACTCATTTTCCTTAGTAAATGTATTGTACTGTAATAAACATACACACATACATATACACACACACACACACACACACACACACATACACACACACATACATACACATATACACACACACACACACACATATATTTGTACAAATACACTATATTACCAAAAAGTATTGGGACACCTGCCTTTACACGTACATGAACTTTAATGGCATCCCAGTCTTAGTCCGTAGGATTCAATATTGAGTTGGCCCACCCTTTGCAGCTATAACAGCTTCAACTCTTCTGGGAAGTCTGTCCACAAGACGTGTGTCTATGGGAATGTTTGACCATTCTTCCAGAAGCACATTTGTGAGGTCAGGCACTGATGTTGTACGAGAAGGCCTGGCTCGCAGTCTTCGCTCTAATTCATCCCAAAGGTGTTCTATCGGGTTGAGGTCAGGACTATGTACAGGTCAGTCGAGGTCCTCCACCCCAAACTCGCTCATCCATGTCTTTATGAACTTTGCTTTGTTGCACTGGTGTACAGTCATGTTGGAACAGGAAGGGGTCATCCCCAAACTGTTCCCACAAAGTTGGGAGCATGAAATGGTCCAAAATGTCTTGGTATGCTGACGCCTTAAGAGTTCCCTTCACTGGATCACCACATCATTTGGTGGAGGGGGGATTATGGTGTGGGGTTGTTTTTCAGGGGTTGGGCTTGGCCCCTTAGTTACAGTGAAGGGAACTCTTAAGGCGTCAGCATACCAAGACATTTTGGACAATTTCATGCTCCCAACTTTGTGGGAACAGTTTGGGGATGGCCCCTTCCTGTTCCAACATGACTGCACACCAGTGCACAAAGCAAGGTCCATAAAGACATGGATGAGCGAGTTTGGTGTGGAGGAACTTGACTGACCTACACCTTAACCCGATAGAACACCTTTGGGATGAAATAGAGTGAAGACTGCGAGCCAGGCCTTGTCGTCCACATCAGTGCCTGACCTCACAAATGTCCTTCTGGAAGAATGGTCAAACATTCCATAGACACACTCCTAAACCTTGTGGACAGCCTTCCCAGAAGAGTTGAAGCTGTTATAGCTGCAAAGGGTGGGCCAACTCAATATTGAACCCTACGGACTAATGCCCCGTACACACGGTCGGATTTTCTGACGGAAAATGTGTAGTAGGACCTTGTTGTCGGAAATCCCGACTGTGTGTAGGCTCCATCACACATTTTCCATCGGATTCTCCGACACACACAGTTTGAGAGCAGGCTATAAAATTTTCCGACAACAAAATCTGTTGTCGGAAATTACGATCGTGTTTACACAAATCCGACGCACAAAGTGCCACGCATGCTCAGAATAAATAAAGAGATGAAAGCTATTGGCCACTGCCTCGTTTATAGTCCCGACGTACGTGTTTTACGTCACCGCGTTCAGAATGATTGGATTTTCGGACAACTTTGTGTGACCGTGTGTATGCAAGATACATCTGTCGGAAGAAATCCTAGGATTTTGTTGTCGGAATGTCTGATCAATGTCCGACCGTGTGTACGGGGCATAAGACTGGGATGCCATTAATGTTCATGTGTGTTTAAAGGCGGGCGTCCCAATACTTTTGCTAATATAGTGTATGTACAAATGTATTGTGGCTCACCATATAAAAATTAACCAATCAGGTGCAGTGAAACCTAAAAAAAGCAATTTTGCTTGCACATGATTAGATAATGGAAATCATCAGAGCTTCACTACATTTACTAAGCTCTGGGGGGAAAATGAGTGCAACTGCACTTGCAAAGTGCCTAGTCTATTTGCCTTAAAGCGGTGTTCCAGCTGAAAAATTATTTTTTTGAAAGTCAGCAGCCACTATAGCTGCTGACTTTTAATAAGGGCACTTACCTAACCAGGGAGCCCGCGACGTCGGCCCCCAGAGGTCGATTCATCCATCGCATCGGGTGCCGGCGCCGCCATTCTATCTAAGGGAAACAGGTAGTGGAGCCTTACGGCTTCACTGCCTGCTTCCTACTGCGCATATGCGAGTCGCGCTCCACTTTGTGAATGGGCGGCTGTCTTCTGGGACACACACAGGTCCCAGAAGACAGCGCGCCCAATTTCCCAGAACACCACGTGAGGGATGAAGAGAAGGAACAGCTCCACGCAGAAGGAAGTGGCAGATTAGGAAGACTGCCTAGCAACAGGCGTTTTATAAAAAAAAACATTTTTTTTCTAATTTTTTTTTTTAAATTTAAAGAACCTGTTTATGTCATTTTTTTTTTTTTAGGGTGGACCTCCGCTTTAAGTAAATCCACCCCCATTGTTTTCTAGGTCACGTGCAAAGACATTTTAGGTCTTGTTTACACTTGTCAATGGTGCCGTCATGGCCTGGGTGTATGGATCCCGTATTTTGGTACATTAACACCGAGGACATAGGTGACCCCTCACATGGACGGCAGGGGAACACTGCCAATCCAATGATCAAAAAAGCTTCCATCTTTGGTGCATATAGAATTGCTCTTGATCCGGCCCCACACTATAAAAGTATTCTTTCCATAGCGGCCATTTGTAGTGTCATAGCGGCGTAGAGAGATAGGACAGGGCTCTGTTCAGTGCTATTAGACAGTTAGTGTGCTATACTGTGCTATTCTGATTCTATTGTCAGTGTAGAATATCAGTTTAGTGTGCATCTAGGGATAGTTCAGTGTGAGTGTAGTGCGACCATTCATCTTTACATTAGTGTAAATGTAGGGATAGTTCAGTCAGTGTGAGTGTAGTGACCATTTAACACAGTATATTTTATTGCGTTACTGCAAGTTGAACGCCATATATTTCATTGTGTTACTGCAAGTTTAACGCCGTATAGTTCTGTGCGTTACTGCAAGTTTAACGCCATATAGTTCTGTGCATTACTGCAAGTTTAACACCGTATGTTTCATTACGTTACTGCAAGTTTAACGCCATATAGTTCTGTACGTTACTGCAAGACTAACATTGTATAGTTCTGTGCATTACTGCAAGTTTAACGCTGTATGTTTCATTGCGTTACTGCAAGTTTAACGCCATATAGTTCTGTGCGTTACTGCAAGACTAACGTCATATAGTTCTGTGCCCTACTGCAAGTTTAACACAGTATAGTTCTTTGCATTTCTGCAAGTTTAATGCAGTTTCGTTCATTGCATTACTGCTACTGGGTTACGTTGTGAAGGCGCCACCGACAGCCAAAGAACAATCTTTCCGCACCTGTTTGACAGGTGCATATCATTGAAATTTTTGACAGCAAGGCCAATTCTTGCTTTCATCAAGAGTACCTCTATAGAGTTAAGGTGTAAAGGCACCACCGACACCCAAAGAACAATATTTCCGCACCTATTACAGAATTAGAAATCCAAAGTCTATGGTACAGACACCATAATTTATCCAAAAAATCTCTAATCTTCTTCCTAGTCCACAAGTTCCATTGTGGCCTCATCATACACACTAGCTCCCCAAGCCGCTGCTTACAAAATAAAGAAAGCTTGCAGAGAAAATGTCATTTTTTGGGCTTTATAAATGCAATTATTGCTGCAGCAGCTTGTATACACAAGGACATATGGACTGAGGGGACCCCCCAGGCACTATATTAAAGAGAATTTTTCAATTTTTTTATTTTCATTTTAAGCGTCAATAAATCACTACTCATTTAAAAATGACGTTTTTTGCAAACTTTTTTTTTCATTGATACGTGTCCCCCAGGGCAGTACCCGGACCCCTATAACCATTGTATGCCCAATTACTTGCATATAAGCCTTCAAAATGGGCACTTTTGATTTTTCACGTTCGGGTCACATAAACTTCAGTGGGGTTCCGAACTTTCCCGGTGTTCGAAAGTTCGAAACAGGGGGTCGTCGGTTTGGGCCCATCCCTAAAAAATCTGCATGGCAGTTTTGAGTTAATACAAACAGCAGCTGCCTGCAATAAGAATGTGTCTTTCTATAGCTCCGCACTGTCCTCTGGGTAAAACCGCTGCTCAAGGCCTGCTTACTACTCCGACAACAGAACAACAGACCACAGCCCCTGCATGAATTCATTTAATGCCTATAGATCATCAGCTGCTGGCAGATTATCATAATCCTTATCCTACTAGAGCATTGCTTCCAGACTTAGAAAATGTATTTATTTATTTATTTATTTTTACCCAGGCAGTATTAGCATGTTTCCTTTGTGCTAAATCTCTTCTTTTAATACTGCCGGTGAGCTATGTTCATTCCAACTTGTCTATGGTCTCTCGTATGCAAAGCTTATCGCCTTCCTCAACAATAACATAGCTGTTAGCCAATAACAATAGAAAAAAAAAAAAAAAAAGAAAAAGTTTGTTGCTTAAGGTGTAAAATCGATTTATTTACTTTTTTAAATGCAGGTCTTGTAAATAGTTTCCAACAGTTTACAATATATGCCAGGAACACTCTGCCAATGGCCTGCTGGATGAAATTTTTCCTAAAAAAAAAACGTCTAAAGAAATGTGGGAACACTGTATATTTGAGTTTGTTTAACGGCATTGGTAGGAAATTAGTGGAATAGGTAAAAAGCTCCAGGGCTCCAGAAGGCATCGCAATCACAAGGTCTATTCAACTTACCCTTCCACCAGACAATTTGGTTAGGAGACTAGCATGCTCAGGTGGAGAAGTCATTGTTGGCGACTTCCATGTTTCTCTCAAAAAGAGACCTTGTCGCCAAAACATTCATTTAATTAAAAATTCTCCTATAAGGTTCCCGTGTATTGTATTTTTTGTATGTTATTTACCTGTAAAAGCCTCCCCCGTGTAGACATCCAAAAGCCCTGAGACTGCTGCTGGATGCCACCATCTTGGTTATGAGGTCAGCAGACCAAGCAGACTCAGAGCTGTTAGTTGAAGGTCATTATAGCTGCCATTCTCAACCACAGTTTTGTGGAACTCTAGGTTTCTTCCAGAGGTTTCTAGGGGTTTCGAGAGGTTTCTAGGGCTTTCTTGAGCTTAGGCTTGTTGAGCATCCTGATGATGTTTGAAAAGTTTCCGAGGCAATGTCACTTGGCAAAGCCAGCAGCATGACACATTCACCTCTTTAGCTGTCTGTAAGGCTGTTATTCTGACCACCACTGTAAGGGGTGCATTCTTCCCATTGTCTATCAATGTAAGGGGTGTTGTTCCTATTTACCCCAAATGAATTGATTTTAGAAGGGGTTCCCCAAGATCTGAAATATATTTGAGGGGTTTCTGTGGGGTAAAAAGGTTGCAAGAGACACTGTTACTTTGCTCAATTGCTAGGTTCAAGCACTGTCACATGACAAACATGATTGACAAACATGACAAAGGGGTTGGGGTCACTGCGCCACTCTAGGCTCCTACTTACTTCCAACCCTTGCATTTTGTGCCTTACATACGTTTGACCTCTGCACTAAGTGCACTATGCACTCCTGACCCCTGCACTCTGTGTCTTGCTTACTTCTGAACTCTGCACTTTGTGAGTTATGCACTCCTAGCCCCTGCACTTTGTGTGTTATGGAATACTCACCCCTGCACTCTGTGTGTTAAGGACACCTTACCCTTGCACACTGTATGTTACAGACTCCTGACCTCTGCACACTGTATGGTACAGACTCCTTACCCCTGCACACTGTATGTTACAGACTCCTGACCCCCGCACTCTGTGTGTTATTTACTCCTGATCTTTGCACTCTGTGAGCTATGCACTCCTAACCACTGCACTCTGTGTGTTATGGATTGCTTAACTGGGCACTCTGTGTATTATGGACTCCTGACCCGTGCACTCTGTATGTTACAGACTCCTGACCCCTTCACTCTGTGTGTTACTTGCTTCTGATCTCTGCACTCTGTGTGTTATGAACTCCTGACCCATGCACTCTGTATGTTACAGACCCCTGACCCTTGCTTTCACTCGGTGTGTTACTTACTTCTGATTTCTGCACTCAGTGAGTTATGCACTCCTAACCACTGCACTCAGTGTGTTATGGACTCCTGACCTCTGCACTCTGTATGATACAGACTCCCAACCCTTGCGCTCTGTGTGTTACAGTCCCCTGACCCCTGCACTTCGTATGTAAAGAACGCTTGACCCCTGCACTATGTATGTTACATACCACTGACCTCTTCACTCTCTCTGTTACTTACTTCTGATCTCTACACTCTAGTTGCTATGCAGTCCTAACCACTGCACTCTGTATGTTATGGACTCCTGACCCCTGCATTCTGTGCATTATGGACTCCTGACCTCTGCACTCTGTATGTTATGGACTCCTGACCCTTGCACTATGTATGTTACAGACCCCTGACCCCATGCACTCTGTATGTTATGGAATCCTGACCTTTGCACTCTGTGCATTACAGACTGATGACCTCTTCACTCTGTGCATTATGCACTCCTGACCCCTGCACTATGTATGTTACAGACCCCTGACCCCATGCACTCTGTATGTTATGGAATCCTGACCTTTGCACTCTGTGCAGTACAGACTGATGACCTCTTCACTCTGTGCATTATGCACTCCTGACCCCTGCACTCCGTATGTTATCGACTCCTGACCCCTGCACTATGTATGATACAGATCCCTGACCCCATGCACTCTGTATGTTATGGAATCCTGACCTTTGCACTCTGTGCATTACAGACTGATGACCTCTTCACTCTGTGTATTATGCACTCCTGACCCCTGCACTATGTATGTTACAGACCCCTGACCCCATGCACTCTGTATGTTATGTAACCCTGACCCTTGCACTCTGTGCAGTACAGACTGATGACCTCTTCACTCTGTGCATTATGCACTTATAACCCCTGCATTCTGTGCATTACACACTCTTGAGCCAGGGCAGAGTAGGCTAAGGGTTTCCTTACCATATTCCTTTAAGATCATCCAACTGTTTGTTGACACTTATCATTTGGTGCGCATTAATTAGCCCTGCCCCTGCTCCACCCCTGTCCCATCCCTACAAAAAGTGGGCATGGTTAGTTTGTCCCTAGATTTCATTTTGAAAATCAGTTTACTTTAGTTTAAGTTGCCCCTAGTATGTGTGTGGGGGCAACTTAGCTAGTGTGTAAGCTCCTTGGGGCCAGGGACCCTAACCCTTGAAGACAAGGACTGGTGTGAATATAGAGTATGTAAAGTGCTGCATAAATTCTCAGAATTATGTAAATACTTGCTATAAAATACGTAATATTTCTAATTCCACTGACGACGAGAATTTTGGATTTTCTCTTTATTTTCTGTTCCACTGAAAAAACGGCACCGGGACTATCTGAGAGTGTATCCCCCCAGCTGAGACACAGCTGGGACTCCATAGAACTTGGACAATAAATTAATTTCCACTGAAAATCCGAGACTTAAAAAGAAGCTGAAAATACTGATTTCTGAGAAAAATAAAGCATAAATCCTATTCCGAGTGGAGGGAATTTATTCTTATTCATAGTGAGAGCAATTTATAAAAGCAAAAGCTTTAGGAAGCCATACTTTATTCCTACCCAGGGTAAGCAAACACTCCCCCCACCCCAAAAAAAAGATAATCTGTTTAGTGCAAAGGGATTAACATTTCATCAGTTGTATTTCCATTGGGGAAAATCTTTAAAAGCAGACATATCAAACTGTGATTTTTGTCCGCTCCTATATCAAATGTCTGGCATGGAAATGCAATCACATGGGGCGTGCACTGGCACATTTATACAGCTGTTGTAAAAAAAAAAAAAAAAACTTTACAGAGGTCCCAACCCCCTCACCATCTTATCCAAACCTAAAAAAGGAGTAGTTGTTAGATACCGTACTTCAAAACAAACCCAATGCAGAGCTTTAGTCTAGAAAGGTGGAAAAGCCGGCTGCACTCTAGAAAAGTTTGCTGGCAAATTAATTGTGGTGTGCAAACAAGGAAAAAATATAAACCTGGGACCTCCAGAGGTCCCAGATGGGGAATCTCTGGAGGTTCCAGGTGGGTGACCACCAGAAGTTTCAGATGGGTGACCTCCGGAGGTCCCAGGTAGGGACTCTTTGTCCAGAACAAAAAGGTTGCCAGTGTTCTGGACAAAGATCACACATATAGATGTGTGCTTTATATGTGATCTGGTGGTCACCCACCTGGAACCTTCAGAGATCCCCCATCTGGGACCTCGGGAGGTTCCAGGTGGGTGACCACCAGGAGTTCCAGATGGGTGACCTCCGGAGGTCCCAGGTAGGTACTCTTTGTCCAGAACAAAAAAGTTGCCAGTGTTGGTACTTTCCTGAAGTGTATCTGCCTTTTTCTCCTTCCTAGACTCACATGGTTTCTACCATCTGGTTCTTTAAGAGAATGCCCACCATAGGGCTTGACACATTAAGTGTGTAGCACCCTCCTAGGTGCTAGGCAAATTTAGTTTTGGGCTCCTTTGTAATCAAAGGAGAAGTAATTGTTTGGTTCGGCCTGTTCAGGGTCTCACAGGTTGAGGTTTGATTGCTTCCCCTTGCCTCTGGAAGCAGCTTCCACAGCATGGGGCTGGAGACTTAAATCGCCCAGCTTGAATATTTATCAGGTTCAATCCCTGAAGGGGGAAGCTTCCAGAAGGGGGCTGGAGTGTGGACAAATAGTGTGAGTCACTGGAGAGCAGGGTTCATTCTCCCCAGAAGTGTTCTGGAGATGCAGGGGCTGGACTCAGCAACTGATCAAAGAGGTTTCAGAGGTACCAGGATCAAAGGCTCCAAGGGACTTTGTTCAGAGCTGACTGCAGAACCACACCACCAGGGATCCAATCCCTTGACCCTAAACCTAATGTCCTCATGCCCTGCCTCCTCCCCCTCCCTCTCTTTAAATTCAATTTTTTTTATTTTATTTATATATTTTAAACATCTATTATTCTGCAAAGTGGCACTTTTGCATTTCTTGCCCAGGTGAGAATGACGTCTGGGATCCTTCAGATTCTGTACGGGCACAGATGTGCTGCAGGGCTTGGGGTCACAACAGCCCTGTGGCACATCTGCGACCATGCAGGTTGCCACGTACATCTTCACACGCATAAAAGTTAGGTACCACGGAAGTCGGAAACCTTCCATTGCATATGCGCTGAAAATATCCTGCTTGTGCACTGAAGTGCTGACGGGCTCTGCCAGGACCTGATGACCGGTTAGAGCCATTCAGCACCTTTGTGTAGGTGCCATAATGGTGGTGCCAGGGAAGGGTGGGAGGGGGCAGAGCAAGCGGACAGAAGACAGAAGTTCTTCTATATGTAGGAACAGGATCTGCTGTGTATCCTCAATTTAGAGGGGTAATGCAGGCTTTATGTCGGCACCACTCTTTATATATTTTCCCCAGTTGTTTGTAGTTTGTATTTTAACCACTTGCCGCCAAATCACATAAAGGATATGTGATTTGACTTCAAGGGGTTGTGCCGGAGTGATGTTGCAGCTGCAGGTACCGTTTTTTAGAGCCACTATTGGCTCTCTAGCAATAACAACCGATGCAGTTAAGCTTGGCTGTTATTACAAGTAGCGGAAGGGGACATCCCCTCCTCCTGCCACCTACCGCTGCTTGCCTGGGCTCTCCCGTCCCACTGGGAGACCCGAGCGTTCCAGCCGGCTGGCCGGAGACCCGAACAGAGCCAGAATCGGCTTTGATCGGGTCTCGGATATGATAACCCGGAAGCAACGTCATAACATCACTTCCAGTTTACATTCAAAAGGCGCCAGTTTTTTTTTTTTTTTGCAAGCCCAGCTTTAGCTAGGCATCAAAAAAATTCTCTGAAACTCATAGTTGTTCCCCTCCACGGAAATCTTTAGTAAAAGGCAAAAGATTTATTCGATCTGAAGAGAAACCAGAGTATAAAAAGGCGCCAGTTTTTGAAAATCGAAAGTATTCAAAAACGCAGATCTTGGCGTTTTGAATGCTTTCAAGTCCAGAGGAGGGATTTGGGGGTCTTATAGACCCCCGATCCCTCCATAAAGAGTACCTGTCACGTGCCTATTGCTGTCACGAGGATGTTTACATTCCTTGTGACTGGAATAAAAGTGATAAAAAAATAAATAAAACAGCAGTGTAAAAAAAAAAAAAATTGTAAGTGCCCCCATCCCCTCCGTGCTAGTGTGCAAAGGTGAACACGTGCGTCGGTCCCAAATGCACACAAACCACAATCGTCCCACACATGTGAGGTATCACCACGAACGTCAGGTCATGGGCTTGTCCTACCTAAGCGAATAGATATCAATACCGCATCTTAAAAAGCCATGCTAGGATGTCTCTTTGGGACAGATAAAACGAGGCAACATGGGACAACAGATTTTGACCTTTTCGTGTTTTTTTGAACGTCATACTTGGCAGACACACCCTAGAGGACGCCCCTCTAATCTCTCATTTTCTTTTTTTCTTTTTCCTTTTCTTTTTTTTTCTCCTCTTTGGTTTTTATCATCATGGGTTCCCCCTAGTGTGGGGAAAAGTGGACTCGAAGGTAAACATTTAACAAGTACTCAACATCTATGTTTTAGGTGCTTTAGTTATTGTAGGATAATGCCCCGTACGCACGATCGTTTTTTCCGACAACAAAAGCGTGGAATTTTTTCCGAAGGTTGTTTGCTTAAACTTGTCTTGCATACACACGGTCCCACAAATGTTGGCCCAAAATTCCGAACGTGAGAACGTGGTGACGTACAACACGTATGACGAGCCGAGAAAAAGGAAGTTCAATAACCAGTGCGGCTCTTCTGCTTGATTGCGAGCATGCATGGACTTTTGTGCGACGGACTTGTGTACACACGATTGGACTTTCCGGACAACAATTTTTGTTGTCGGAAAATTTGAGAACCTGCTCTCAAACATTTGTGTGCAGAGATTCCGACAGCAAATGTTCGATGGAGCGTACACACGGTCGGACTTTCCGACAACAAGCTCACATCGAACATTTCCCGTCAGAAAATCCAACCTTGTGTACACGGCATTGGAGGGTTTGTGATAAAGTATATAGTCAAATTACCCATTTGTGCCATGTAAATGTTAATGTTCTTATTACTGTGAGAGAGCCACACTCCCCTCCCACTTTTCTCTTATTTTTAGTTCTGTTTTTTTATTTCCTTTCCTTTTTTTGTATTATTCTTAATAACAATTCATTATTCACAGATCAGGGGCAGGAATTCTAGCACTAGACCTCCTCTGTACATCTAAAGTGGTAACCTTTA
Organism: Lithobates clamitans; assembly: GCA_037952925.1. Lineage (NCBI taxonomy): Eukaryota > Metazoa > Chordata > Amphibia > Anura > Ranidae > Lithobates > Lithobates clamitans. Next base: position 140,279 of record JBBGZY010002109.1, read on the forward strand.
AAGGCTTTTAAAGCGTCGCCTATGGATAGTAAAATGTACGTTGTTTGTCGCCGTTGTGCGGGCGTGCGCAATTTGTGTTTCTTGCATTAAATTTTTTAAAAAAGGTGTATTTTCTTTCCCAAAAACTGCATTTGAAAAACTGCTGTGCAAATACCGTGTGACATAAATAAATTGCAAAACCCACCGATTTATTCTCTAGGACCTCTGCTTTGAAAAAAAATCTATAATTTTTGGGGGTTCTGTCTTTTTTAGCTACTAGATTAAAATTCATCCTGTTTGAGTTCCTCTTTAATAAGTGAAGAAGAAACATTAGTGCAATCTAAATTACCCGGCTGTCTAATATCCCATGTCCTCTTCCTATGGCAGCTCCATCTGAAATGCCGGCTGGTGCACCCAGTGAACGTAGCGAATTTTTTATGAATCGCCCGCTCCGCCGTTTGTGTTCTCTCGCTGCAGAACCTCCGGCACAGTACAGCTGCACAATGCATGCATAGTTAGATGTGTAAAAAGGGAGCAATTTTCCAACTCTTGCCTGATAATACGATTTAGAAATTAATGTTATTATTTTTTAGGCTGCTGCCTGGCGGGAAAATAAAGCTTGAATTAAAGAGTACCTGTCACCATCACGCAACCACTTATTAAGCAGATAGCTGAGCCCTGGAGTGCTAAGGAACTAAATATAGTTTACATGGAGTGTATTGTTTCCTCTCATTCCTTGAACCTCACTCAACTTGTTAGCTTCTTAACCCTTTTTACAATAATAGATCTGCAATGGATTGCCGAAAAATGGAATATGGTCCAGCCTGGCACAATGTCAGTATCTATATCTCATGCTTCAGGGGCCATTGGGGAAGATGAAAATTACTGAAGTAGTTGGCACTACTACAGTGATATCTGTGATCTTCCAGGTCCTGTGTCCAGCGGCTTCCCCTCTGTACACTGAACACAGTGCGTGAGGGGCCACGCGCTTGGTACTGCCACCATGTGTATTTTTTCAGTTAATACAAGATTGGGTGACGTGGAGAGCAGGGGCGGTGACGTCACAGTCTCTACCGTTTCCAATCAGAGAACACCTTATATTTTTTGAAATAATTTGGTGAATTGCAGCAGCCCAGATAGCAAGCAATTGTGCTGCACGTTTGAAAATGACTTGCTAAGCTATTGCTAGATTTGCCAGGCTTCATAAGTTTGTTGCACAATTGCAGGAAGTCTGGATTGCATGACTCCAGATTAACTTTCTTTGCAAACATTCTGCAAGTCTGCTGCAAGTTCTGGTTGAGTTATGTTGTTCAATAGTCATCCCACCACAGGGGGTCACTGTGGCTGAATCTTCATGCAGAGCTCTTGCTGTAGACTCACCACTGCAACTTTGCCCTTGCTAAAGACTTGCCACGCAAATTTTCTACAAACTGGAAAAGTGTCAACTAGAACTTGTGCTTCAAGTGCTCTGCAAGTCTACAAATTGCCAGGGAAGATGTGCAGCAAGTTTACAGACTTACAATTCAACACTGCCACAAATTTGCGGCAAGTTATCCTTGCTATCTGGGAGTGCTGAGAGAGTGACTCCTTGTGGTCAGTGTGCAGAAGGACAGCCACTGGGTACAGGACCTGGAGGATAGTGCTGACTACTACAGTAATTGCCAGCATCCCCAATCAATAACCCCTCAGGTATGAAATATGCATACTTACATAGGGGTTGATTTACTAAATCTGGAAATTGCAAATTCTGGTGCAGCTCTGCAAAGAAACCAACCAGCTTCCAGGGTTTTTGGTCAAAGCTTAATTGGACAAGCTGAAGTTAGAAGCTGATTTTCTACCAGTGGCGGCTGGTGGTATATTTTTTGGGGGTGGGGCGGCACACAATGCACCCGCACCCCCCCAGTCAATCACCAGCCCCCAGCCCCACACTTACCCCATCTAGGCCATGGGCAGCGCTTCCTCCGGGCAGCAGGCAGAGGCTTCCCCTGCGTTTTCTCCTTCTCGGCATTACAGCGGTTTTCACTATGCATCTCCTCCCTCCTCCTCCTAGGCGGCCAATAGGACCGCTTCTCCTCTCGGCTAATCGTGTGACGCTTCCTGTAGGGCAGTGGCAATGATCAGTAGGGCAGTGGCTGTGATCAGTAGGGCAGTGGACGTGGTCAGTGGGGCAGTGGACATGGTCAGTAGGGCAGTGGACATGGTCAGTAGGGCAGTGGACATGGTCAGTAGAGCAGTGGACATGGTCAGTAGAGCAGTGGCTGTGGTCAGTAGAGCAGTGGACGTGGTCAGTAGGGCAGTGAACGTGGTCAGTAGGTCAGTGGCCATTATCAGTAGAGCAGTGGCTGTGGTCAATAGGGCAGTGGACATGGAGGTGAATCAGGAAGACAATGGTGAATATTAATTCACTATTGTCACACAACTGGGTGGGCACGGGGCGCAGAGCCCACCCTTTTTTTGAAGCCAATTAGAGGCTCAGGCTCTAATCATGTGCTTCTAAAAAAAACAAAAAAACCCACCCTTGTTTACATAGGCAGACCACCATTCCGACTCTGTGCTTAATGATTGGTGGGTGTCAGAGAACATCGAGTCAGCGGTAACCGCAGATCAGCTCCAGCTTTGTTTAATCACAGCAGGAGTGGGCGCATGCGCTCCCCCTACTTGGAGGTGTCGGACCACGTACTATGTACGTGATCTGGCGCAGCAGTGCCACCTTGCCACTGTATATGAAAGTTATACCATGAGGAAGTGGTTAAGCAGCTGATGCACTTGCAGTGATCTAATGAGGAAAGCTGCAGGGTCTGCATACCTATGGAGTCTCTCATCAAAAATTAGATTTTTGTTGCAGAGGATGCCCAAAATCTGACTTGTATTTTTAGTACAGACTTCTGGGAAAATCAGTGAGCCAATCACACAAGCAGGAAATGACATTTACAGGGGGGCGTTCTGTACACATCTGTGTACAGAGCGCCTCCGGGCAGCCATATTGCATAGAATTATACAGAAAATGATTATGCCTGCAGATTGAAGAAGAATTTTTTTAATAACATTCACTTACATTATGGAGTGTGTAGCAATTTTTTTTTCTCCCATTAAAGTGGAGTTACCCTTTAAATAACGGAGAAGAACGTGTAGCAAATATTCATGGGTAGGTAAAGTGAACAAGCCGGATCTACGGCTTAAATAAGTTCAGAGTTAGCAGTATCATATTAAAACTGCATTAAGCTAACAGTTTAATTTGCATTCTCCTGCTATCACCGTACAAGTGCCGACAAATGACTGATAATTTGCCGTGAAACTCTGATGACTTCTCTGCGATCTGCGTTCCCCTGACCCATCAGGGTACTGCGAGACGAACTGACTACAAGATAATTAGCCTGAGAATAACCCAGCGAGACTTAAATATTTCTTGTGCGGGTCAAATGTTTTCCAGCGTTATTCCCCCGGCGCTACCGGCAAGGCCTGTGCGGCTGCATAATTCGGTCTACCTACCCAACACGTACCTCATTTGTACCTGACCTCGCATAAACCTTCCAGGATTTGAGCCCAGGTGTGAGCGCTGTGATTCCGCTTCGCCGACTACGAGAATTGCTGCTATTTCCTTTAGATGATGCAGGTATTAGCAAGCTATGGGACTGCTGGGGGGGGGACTACATGTCACAGCATGCCTTACAAGCCTGTGGACCCTTTCATGGCAATTCCACAATACGTGGGCTTATATAGTAAAAGCACACCCAGGGCTTTTTTTTCAGTGGGAACGTGGGGTCCGTAGGCACCTCGGGGTGGTGGGGTGTACTGCATAGTTGCCAACAGTCCCAAATTTCACCAGGACATTCCCGGTATTTAGACCCTTGTCCCGGTCTTACCGTGTGGACCCTTTCATGGCAATTCCACAATACGTGGGCTTATATAGTAAAAGCACACCCAGGGCTTTTTTTCAGTGGGAACGTGGGGTCCGTAGGCACCTCGGGGTGGTGGGGTGTACTGCATAGTTGCCAACAGTCCCAAATTTCACCGGGACATTCCCGGTATTTAGACCCTTGTCTCGGTCTTACCGTGTCCCAGGAATTTGCACAGGAGATTGGCGGTTTCTCGATTTTTTTCCAAAGCCGCCGCTAGAGGTCCGGGGCCAGCACTCGTGAATTGTCTCCGCCGCCATTTTACAGAAGACCAGCTCTCATGAGGAAGAAACAAGAGGCAGAGCCCGGGTGGTTGCTCCAGTTCTATTGGCAGCCACTTTCACTGCCACCTCTTTTTTCTTCCCTTTGGCCTCCACGAGAGCTTCTTCTGTAAATGGCGCAGAGACCAAATCACCGATACAGAGGAGCATGGACTAGCTTCATCTGTGGTGACAAAGTGCACTGTATCTTGGTGACAAGCTGTATTTGTGGTGTTTGGAGTATCTTTATCTTCTTTATCTACCTTCTTTCTTTCCTTCCTTCTCTCTCCCTCTTCCCTCCCTATCTCTTTTTTTTCTATCTCCGTCCATCCCTCTCTTCCTTCTCCCCCCAGCCCTCTTTCATCTCAGACTCTAACCACACCTCACTTAAGCCACGCCCAATATTTAATTTAGATCACGCCCCTTTTCCACCCCCGCTACACCACGACTACAGATGAATGCCCCACCCCTAATATAATAAGAGTTCGCCTACAGACAAAAAAGCATGCCTATAAATTTTTGGAGGATCTATTTGTTGCTGCTGGGGGATCTATTGTCGCGTATGGGAACTATTGTTGTGGGGGAGTCTATTTTTGCTGGTGGGGATCTATTGCTTGGGGAGGGTCTTATGTTGCTTGGGGGGTCAACTGTTGCTAGAAGGGTCTACTGTTGAGAGAGGAATCTATTTTTGCTGGCTGCTGGAGAGATCTATTGTTTCTGGTGGGGGTCTGTTGTTGCTGGGAGGGGGATTTTGTTGTTGGGGTATATTGTCGCCGGCAGGGGGCCTCGTGCACATCACTGGATCAGATCGGGCTATGGTAAGAAAAAGGGGGGGGGGGGCAGGGGGGAAGCTGCAGCAAAGAAGGTTTTTCCCTTTAAAGCATAGTATGGAAAAAACCTTAAAGTGGACCTTCAGTCATTTTTTCGTCTTTCCATCTATTAAATCTTCTGTCCTTGTTGTTGTTTTAACTTTGGATAGTAAAACATTTTTTTTCTGCCAGTAAATACCTTATGCAGCCCACTTCCCCTTTCTTGTCTGGTCATTAGCCTAGGCTTATGACATCATGCACAGTTCTCTCTCACTCTTGTGAGAGTTTGCCAGCAAGGGAGGGGGGGTGAGTCATAAGAGGGCCAATGAGAGCTGCAGAGCTGGAGGTGTGCCTCTGTGCGTCTGTGTAAATCCAGGAAGTGAACAGGCAGCAGCTTCAGCTGCCCATAGTTAAAACAGTTGCAGACTCAGTGGAGGGAGATTTCTGCAGCATATTTGGCAAGCACAGAATCACAGTATATATAAAATAATATACAAAGTGGTTGGAGGGAAGCTTCAGAATGGCAAAGATGTTTTTGTTACAAATTATGTGAGCAGACTGAAGTTCCTCTTTAAATTAGATGTAACCCCGATTTATGAAATTTGAGCTGGGCACATATCTGCAGTGTTTTCTTATCTCTCTTCAAAGCACTATGTCCCATAGCTGTCTCCTGCTCCGTCCTTCTGTTATCAGCCTGATAACTCCTGGCAAGTTCTCCATCAACTGCCATAAAATCGGCCAGAGTTTTGTGTTGGGGAAGATGCTCTAAATAGATTAGCAGAGCTAACCTCCAATCAGCTGTCTTAGATGTATGCCCAGGCTTCACTGCAGTGCTAACCAGGAAGGGAAAATCTAACACGATCAGAACTTTCTAAACAGTATATAAGGCTGAAGACAGAAGATATACATGTAAAACTTATGTAGGGAGATTTGTTGCATCTCTGTGTATCATCTGAGGCTGTTCACTTCACTGGGTATATGTGAGGATTTACATTCATTCCATTGTATCCATTTTGCTGTTTTTCTTGTTATCATTAACAAATTCCATGCAAATTACGTAAACAAACTTATGAAGCCTGGCAAGTCTAGCAATAGCATAGCAAGTCATTTTTAAACTTGCAGCACAATGGCTTGCTATCTGGGTAGTAGCGTGTTTATGTAGGTTTTTATAGTCTGCACAGGAAGGAAGTTTTTTTTTTCCCTCTGCTCTCTCCTGTAATGCTGTTCTCTCACTTGTATGCTGTTCTCATATGCAAGTAAAGCAGAATTTTGCATTCCTCAAGATCTCAGTGCCTCATCTTATCGCATAATGAACAGTGCTGTAGTACGCTACATTAGAAAAAAAAGCGCATGGATCTTTTTTGGGTGCGTTAGGCAGCTCATTCTTTTGAAACCCACCAAATGGGTGATGTCTAAAGACAGCATTTGAATGGACTGCTCTAAGGGCTTGGTTAAATGGTCAACCGTCTTGATATCCCTCTGAATAACGTTCTACGAAGGATTTTTTTTCCAGAGGCATTAGACAGGTGGAGTTGAAATGTTGCCTCCTTGCCCCCTGTGTTAACCATATAATGGCCATGGCACTAAAACCGCATCTATTACACTGTGACGCGGCGCCATTCACTGGAATGCAGTGCTGGGACAAGGTCATCTAGAGTCTAGGGCGAACCTGCCAAACTGCACCGCCCCCCCCCCCCCCAAGATGTATTAGCATTATGTGTCAACAAAAATCCCCCCACAAAAACATTGAGCGCTAATTTACATGCTTATCCCCTAAGTATAAATTCCCCCTCCGCTCCCCTGCTGAAATCCCCCCTCTCAGCGCGAGTCTTTGCCCCCCATACCCCTAGTTCAATTGTCCATCACCCTAAAAAAAAATCACCCCTCCTAGCCCAAATCCCAGTGCCAGGACAATGTAGACTAGAGCCCAGGCCGAGCATGCAGAACAACTGCACCCCCCTAGATGTATGAGCATTATGTGTCAGCGAAACCCCCCCCCAAAAAAAAGCACTAATCTGCATGCTTAACCCCAAGCATAAATCCCCCCTCCTCCTTGTACATTTCACCCCCTGCTGAAATCCCCCTTCCAACCACAAATCTTTCCCCCCACCATCCACCAAATCCTCCCAGCATAAATGACCCCCCCCACCGAAAAAATCACCCCCCCAGCACAAATCCTCTACCCCTCAAATTTCCCCTCTGAGTACACATCCCCCCCCCCCTCCTAGCACAAATACCCTCCAAACAAAAAAATGTCCCCTCCTAGTACAATTTCCCCTCCCCATCCTCTATCATATAACCTCTTCTAGCACAAATACTCTTCCCCATCCCCCCCTCCTAACACCCCCCCCCCTAAATTTCTCCTCCTAGAACACTTGTTATCCCCTGCCACCCCCCAATTCCTCCTTCCCCCTCAATCTCTTTGCAGCACCCTCCCCCACCCCACATGATACCACAGTGCCCAGGGCAGCCGACCCACCTGCCCATCCCTTGTCCCGGCTCTGCCTCTACCCCTAAAATGTCCTCTCCTAGTACACATCTTCTCCCTCCCACTTCAACTCCCCCTCCCAGCACAAATCCCCCCAAAAAAACCCTCCTAGCCCAAATCTTCTTTCCCCCTCCCAACACATATCACCCCCCCCCCCAATATCCCCTCCTAGAACAATACTTACCCCCGCCACCCCCTACATTTCTCCATCCCTTGTCCCGGCTCTGCCTCTACCCCTAAAATGTCCCCTCCTAGTACACATCGTCTCCCTCCCACTTCAAATCCTCCTCCCAGCACAAATACCCCCCAAATCCCCCCTCCTAGCCCAAATCTTCTTTTCCCCTCCCAACACATATCACCCCCCCCCCAAATATCCCCTCCTAGAACAATACTTACCTCCGCCAACCCTTAAAATTCTCTTTTCAAACACAAATCCCCTCCATCTCCTTGTGGCACCCCCTCCCACCTCTCATGATACTTCAGTGCCCAGGGCATCCGCTCCTCTTGCCCACCCCTTGTCCAAGCCCTGCTTGAATGAGTCCCATTTGGCGGTGCTACTATCCACTGAACACAACCTGGGGTTAGACGATTGGAGATCTGTAAAAACTGCAATTCAACTGCCTGATTTTACCACCCCTTTGCCACGTAAACTAGGCCAAAGAATATTTATGTGCATCAATGAGTGTTCGTTAAACGCACAGCAACAGTTTGAACCCGCCTGACACTCAATTCCCAGTACATTTGCTGATCTGCAAAAAAAAAAAAAAAGGTATCAGCGCTCGCACACTGTGGGGTTATATTACACGCTAACGTCATTTACAGGCACAACGTATCTGTCACAGCGAAGATTTTCTGATTGCTTTGGGTCAAAGAAAAAAAAAAAAGTAAAATTTCAAAATAGGATAAGTTCCAAAAACCAAAATGCCAACGGCGTGAGCAACTATAGTTTTTTTTTCCTTTCATTCTCTGTTTTGTCTGACGTTATCTTTCAAAGAAAAAAAAATGAAATAAAAAAAATTTAAAAAAAAAATAAAAATCCAAACTGCTTTCTTTTCTTATTTTTTATTTTTTTTTTCCAAACTCAGATCCAAGTCTGAAACGAATTCTTGCCTCTCGCACAGACATCCACATCACAGACAACTCGCCAAAATGTCAAGGGAAGCGCAACTGAAATTATCTCCCTTGAAATAGAGATCCGACAAGCCTGACAAGCGCCTTGATTCCAAAACCAGAATGTTTGATAATTTTTTTTTTTTTTTGGGGGGGGTTGGGTGGGTGGGTGGGGGGGGGGATGGCGAGATATAGCACCTACTTTCTCAAAGATGGGAGAGACAGAGAGAACCTGATAACAGAGCAGAACACAGCGTTCCGTACAGAGGCAGTGACATTTCATGTAAAACAAAGGCAAGGCGCTTGCAAAAAAAAAGCAATCAGCCGTAGCCGCCGGATGACTGTTTCCAAAACGGCGGGCTGATCGTCGTCGTGGAATGAGAAAACAAAAAGTTTTGACTTACATTGCCTTGGGAGAACTGTTGGGAAAACTTTTGCAAAGTTTTCGTTGATGGAAAGTAAAGTTTAACCCCGATCCGGAACTTGGTCTTGATTCATTCGGTGAATAACGAGAGGGAGAGCTGTGAAGATTCAAAAAAACAGATGTGATTAGTAATTTGTTAACCACTTCGTAATCAGGTCTATTCTGGCATTTCTCTCCTACATGTAAAAAACATATTTTTTTGCTAAAAAAAAAATACTCAGAACCCCCAAACAGTATATATACAGTATCTCACAAAAGTGAGTACACCCCTCACATTTTTGTAAATATTTTATTCGATCTTTTCATGTGACGACACTGAAGAAATGACACTTTGCTACAATGTAAAGTAGTGAGTGTACAGCTTGTATAACAGTGTAAATTTGCTGTCCCCTCAAAATAACTCAACACACAGCCATTAATGTCTAAACCGCTGGCAACAAAAGTGAGTACACCCCTAAGTGAAAATGTTCAAATTGGGCCCAAAGTGTCAATATTTTGTGTGGCCACCATTATTTTCCAGCACTGCCTTAACCCTCTTGGGCATGGAGTTCACCAGAGCTTCACAGGTTGCCACTGGAGTCCTCTTCCACTCCTCCATGACGACATCACGGAGCTGGTGGATGTTAGAGACCTTGCGCTCCTCCACCTTCCATTTGAGGATGTCCCACAGATGCTCAATAGGGTTTAGGTCTGGAGACATGCTTGGCCAGTCTATCACCTTTACCTTCAGCTTCTTTAGCAAGGCAGTGGTGGTCTTGGAGGTGTGTTTGGGGTCATTATGTTGGAATATTGCCCCGCAGCCCAGTCTCCGAAGGGAGGGGATCATGCTCTGCTTCAGTATGTCACAGTCAGGGCTTTTTTTCAGGGGGAACTTGGTGGAACTCAGTTCCACCACCTCTGGCTCAGACTCTTTGGTGCCTGTTCACCACACTCACTTGTAAACACAGAAGTCTGGTTTCTGTGTTTACAAGCGACAGCTCTGCACTCTGTATGTAATGCAATCCTGATATTTAATGCCCCTTTAAGACCCTCCTACTGTTTTTGTGAAATTTGACTGAACACACCCACTATTTGATGTGATTTGGAGGGCGTGTGTAGGGCGAGGGGTTTTGTGGGGCTGTGGTTAAGCTCCAGCACCTATTGTTTGAGAAAAAAAGCCCTGGTCACAGTACACGTTGGCATTCATGGTTCCCTCAATGAACTGTAGCTCCCCAGTGTCGGCAGCTCTCATGCAGCCCCAGACCATGACACTCTTTAACCACTTCAATACAGGGCATTTTCACCCCCTTCCTGCCCAGACCAATTTTCAGCTTTCAGCGCTGTTACACTTTGAATGACAATTGCGCGGCCAAGCAACACTGTACCCATATGAAATTTTGATAATTTTTTTCCCCATAAATAGAGCTTTCTTTTGGTGGTATTTGATCACCTCTGTGGTTTTTATTTTTTGTGCTATAAACAAAATAAGAGCGACAATTTTGAAAAAAACACAATATTTTTTACTTTTTGCTATAATAAATATCCCTCAAAAATATATATATAAAAAAAACAATTTTTTTCCTCAGTTTAGGCCGATATGTATTCTTCTACATATTTTTGGTTAAAAAATCGCAATAAGCGTATATTGATTGGTTTGCGCAAAAGTTATAGCGTCTACAAAATAGGGGATAGTTTTATGGCATTTTTATTATTATTTTCTTTTTATTAGTAATGGCGGCGATCTGCTATTTTTATCGTGACTGCGACATTATGGCGGACACATCGCACACTTTTGACACTATTTTGGGACCATTGCCATTTATACAGCGATCGGTGCTATAAAAATGCACTGATTACTGTGTAAACGACACTGGCAAGGGAGGGGTTAAACACTAGGGGGCGATCAAGGGGTTAAGTGTGTCCTAGGGAAGTGTTCTAACTGTGGGGGGATGGGCTACAACTCACATGACAGCGATCACTGCTCCCGATGACAGGGAGCAGTAGATCTCTGTCATGTCACTAGGCAGAACAGAGAAATGCCTTGTTTACATAGGCACTTTCCCATTCTGCGGCTCCGTGACACGATTGCCAGGAGACCGGCGGACAGCGAGTCCGTGAGTCCCGCAGGCACGGTCACGCTGTACGCGCACGCCCGCTATCCCCCACCAATTAAATGGGATGTACAGGTATGCCCATTTGCCCACTGCTGCCATTGTGCGGACGTATATCGGTGTGCAGCGGTCGGCAAGTGGTTAAGGAAACATCTGGGGTCAATAGGACCCCAGATATCTCCTCTACCCTGGAAAGCATGAGATCGAAAAAAAAACCCATTGATCTCTGCTTTCCAGGGTAATAAACTGGCAGTGTTTACATCTGCCAGCCCCGGAAGTAATGTAATGACGTCGCTTCCGGCCTCCCAGGGTCATAAAGATGGCTGGGACCCATCCGGTCCATGGCCAGCTCTATGGTAATCTGGCAGTGCTGCCAGATCTGTTCTCCGGGTCCCCCATCGCATGGAGCCCAGAGAGGCCCTGGAGGGCAGCGGGATGGCTTTTTCAAGATAGGGAATCGCTGGCTGAAAAGAAAGATATCTGGACGATGCCTGTAGCTGTACCCATCATTCAGATATCACCACTTCAAGTCCAGGACATCATATGACGGCCTTCTGACGGGAAGTGGTTAATGGACAACTCCCGTAAAAAATATTTGATGCCCACCTGTAGGAACTGTTACAAAATAGGCACATGTTATTTAAATACATCTATCCCTTCCGCAATATGTAGTCCTATAGGGTGGACACATTTTTAAAAACTGCATTTTTTTTGGATTATTTGTGTCACTGTCCCGCCTCCCCTCTTCTGATTGGGCTGCTAATAAAACAGCATCATCATAACTCTCTTGCTCCTGTGAGCTCACTATAAATATGTCTTTCACATGTGCTTGGATATGCAGAAAAATGACAAGCTAGGTTAGGAACATTTCGTTTTTTAGCTCCACTGTTTCAGCTTGTGATTGTATTGGACTGTTATGGGTCTCACTGGTTGCAGATTTAACTGCTTCGCCCCAGCCCTCTGGACAGTTATGGAAAGTACTGTGCTGGATGAAGCAAATCAGCAGCTGAATATTTATGTTGTCTCAGCCAATCCCTGGGAGAGGGTGCCCAGATGTGGCTGGGAGTGAGCATAAATAGTCTGAGGCTTGAAGCTGCCTTGTTCTTGCCTTAAGCCTCGTACACACGATCTGATTTTCCAATAGGAAATCTTCGATGACAGGCTGTTGGCGGAAAATCTGACCGTTTGTGCACTCCATCGGACAATTGTTGTTGGATTTTCTGCGGACAAATGTTGGATGGCAGGTTTATAAATTAAAAAAAGAAAACAAATAAAATTAGACATGCTATCTGCCAATAGAACTTAACCAAAAAGTGCATTCTATGCATCCAAAAATATAGAAAATATACCAAATCAAATCATTATTCAACCAAAAAATAATGTCAAAGCAATAACTCCAAGGCCAATAATAAATAACACGTTATCTCCTCCGATTCCGCAACATTGTTTGTTGATGAACGGCTGTTCAGAAACCAACTGTAAAGTGCAAAATGAAAAGCGCAAATCAACACTCACCAAACTTCTACTAACACGAAATTAGCAGAAGGAGCCCAAAGGGGCGCTAAAGAGCTGAAAAACCATGTAGTACGTCACTACGTTCATATTTGTTGGCCGATAATTCCTTGCCGTGTGTATGCAAGACAAGTTTGGGCCAACGCCCTTCGGACAAAAGTCCATGGTTTTGTTGGCCAACAATCCAATCGTGTGTACGAGGTTTAAGAGGACGAGATCCCAGCATGAAGGCGTGCCAGGCCTGACCCCTCAAATGCGCTTCTGGAAGAATGGTTAAGCATTCCCATAGACACACTCCTAAACCTTTTTCCAAATATCTTATAGGATGAGGTACCCCCTTAGTCCACTCCTAAACCTTGTGGACAGCCTTCTCAGAAGCGTTGAAGCCGTCAACGCTATATTGAACCCTACGGACTAAGACTGGGATGCCATTAAAATTCATGTGTGTGTAAAGGCAGGTGTCCCAATACTTTTATTAATACGATGTGTGTGTGTGTGTGTTTGTATATATATATATATATATGTATATATATATATATATATATATATAATATATATATATATATATATATATATATATATATATATATATATATATATATATATATATATATATATATATAATTTTTCTTTTTTTTTTCAGGTCTAGATACATTTTGCAATTACATAGTAGCTGAGAATTGGAATTTGCAGAAAAGCAACCAAACACAAAAGAAAGACACATGTGATCACCTGAGCCCACAGTAGAAAAACTCACAATCGAAACAACTTTAATATTATATTACTGTTATAGGGTTGCAATGAATTCCTGTAATTATATAAAAAAATATATAAATAAAACACAGCAACCAGCGATTTAATACAAACCATTTATTTATTACAAAATAACTAAAAATCCATATCGACAAAGTTATGCCTTCTAAACCTCACGATAAAAACATTCTGCTTCCGAAATTGTTCTTGGGTTTAGATACCTATTCAATTGAGCAATTACATAGTAATTGATTATTGGAATTTGCAGAAACTGAGGTAGAGAAAATTGAGTACTGTCCGTGATACTTTTTTTATTTGCACTAACATACAATTTTTCAGGACAAGCTTTCGGGGTATGTCCCCTTCTTCAAGGTCCAAGCAGTACTGATTCACACATTTTTAAGCAGAATGTTAAAGAAGGAAAAAAAAAAAAAAAAAAATAGGAAAACCAAACACATACAAATCAATGGCAATAAAGATAGCAGCAGAGTTAGTGAGATAAGACAGAGGGAGAGTTAGGGAGGGAATGCAGGGGGGGGGGGATGCTGGTCACAGAGGGGGTCGTAAAACTTTAGCATAATGTGTAAGGAAACCAATAAGGCCATTATTCTTCGTGTCAAAAAGAAGTATCATTCTTAGTTCAAACGTTTTCCTTTCCTGGATAGTTCTGAAATTCCCTTTAAGAACTAAGACATTGAGGTCTTCTATAGTGTGGTCCGATTGTGAGAAATGATGTCCCACAGGTGTGCATAAACTGTCTTCTTTATGTTCTTTGATGGTATGTCTGTGCATAAATATTATACAACCTCTCACCACTGGAGCGAAGAGCTGTACATGATCTACGCAATAATCAGGCCATAACCATCAAACCAGCAGATAAAGGGGGAGCAGTCGTTGTGATGGATACAGACAAATATATACAAGAGGGCCAGAGGCAGCTGGCAAACACTACTTACTACAAAAAACTGGATTATAATCCGACCCAGGATTTTACTCAGCAATTAAAAGGTCTCATTGCGACAATGCCAAGCCACCTACATTCAGAACTCATCAATGCAATTCCGGATAATCCAGAAATTGGAGACTTCTACATGCTGCCCAAGATCCACAAGCCAGGAAATCCAGGCAGACCCATTATAACAGGTATGAATACACTTACTGAACATATCTCAGGCCTTTTAGAAAACATGTTAAAACCTTTAGTCATGAACACTGCAAGTTTCCTGCAAGACACCACTGATTTTCTGAACAAGCTTAACAATATACAACAATTACCACCTAATACACTTCTAGTCACTATGGATGTAGAATCTCTGTACAGTAACATCCCTCACAAGGATGGGTTGGCGGCATGTCACAGATTCTTATCATCCTCACCAGACCACAAATACACTGCTGAGGATGTGACACGGCTCATTGAATTCATTCTTACACACAACTACTTCACTTTCAATAATGACATCTATCTCCAGTGTATGGGTACTGCTATGGGAAGCAAAATGGCACCCCAATATGCAAATTTATTTATGGCTGACCTGGAGGACAAATTTCTGAACAGCATACAACAAAAGCCATACAGATATTATCGCTATATTGCTGATATATTCATGATATGGACTGAAGGTGAAGAAAATCTAAACCAATTCTTCTCATTGATCAACACTTTTCACCCATCTATCAAACTAAAAATAATCTATTCGAACACACATGTCAACTTCCTGGACACTACAGTATACATCAGGGATGACAAACTACACACGTCGATATACAGAAAACCGACTGACCGATGCAGCTATCTTCACAGTTCCAGTTTTCACCCCCAACACACCAAACGGGCCATCATATACAGCCAGGCCATCAGATACCACCGAATTTGTTCAGACCCAGAAGACAGAGATAAACATCTCAGAACACTGGCAGACTCCTTCCATAAGAAAGGTTACAAAGACAAAACCATCAACAACAGCATAAACACAGCCCTGAAAACCCGAAGAGAAAATCTCCTCCAATACACAGAGAAAAAAACAAATAACCGAGTACCTCTAGTCACCACATACAACCCAGCACTTGAAGGGATCAAAAAGATAATCAAAGATTTACAACCCATTATAACAGAGGATGAAACTCTGAAAGGAATATTCCAACAACCCCCATTATTGGCTTTCAGACAACCACCCAACCTCAGACACAAACTAATCAGTAGGAAACTTCACTCTGATTATGAAGTCACAAATAATGGTAGCAAACCCTGCAATAAAAAACGCTGCAAACTATGCAACCAGATAAATTTATCCAAAAGTGTTACACACACAAATGGGACCTTCAATATCATGGGATCTTACAGCTGTACCTCAAGTAATGTTGTGTACCTCATCCAATGCAAAAGATGCAGCAAAGGATCTTATGTTGGTGAAACAGGACAGAAGTTGCAAGCGAGGATGAATTTGCACAGACATACCATCAAAGAACATAAAGAAGACAGTTTATGCACACCTGTGGGACATCATTTCTCACAATCGGACCACACTATAGAAGACCTCAATGTCTTAGTTCTTAAAGGGAATTTCAGAACTATCCAGGAAAGGAAAACGTTTGAACTAAGAATGATACTTCTTTTTGACACGAAGAATAATGGCCTGAATTTAGATATTGGTTTCCTTACACATTATGCTAAAGTTTTACAACCCCCTCTGTGACCAGCATCCCCCCCCCCTGCATTCCCTCCCTAACTCTCCCTCTGTCTTATCTCACTAACTCTGCTGCTATCTTTATTGCCATTGATTTGTATGTGTTTGGTTTTCCTATTTTTTTTTTTTCCTTCTTTAACATTCTGCTTAAAAATGTGTGAATCAGTACTGCTTGGACCTTGAAGAAGGGGACATACCCCGAAAGCTTGTCCTGAAAAATTGTATGTTAGTGCAAATAAAAAAAGTATCACGGACAGTACTCAATTTTCTCTGTCACAATTGCACTAATACGGCTACAATCAAATCAGAAACTGAGGTGTAAGTCTGAGCAGAAAATGTATAGGTAGCTAGCCTGAAAAAGAAATGCAAGTACAATGCAGGGACGCACAAATGTAGGAATTCTCAATGATGTCATAAGCAGATCAAAGGTCTTATATGGTGAAGTCTGGCTCAATTCAAAAAGCTAACACACCAGGATAAGGATCCTAATTTTCAAAAACATGAAAGCTGTTTTCACTTGGCGCCAGTGAGATTTGAAAGCTGGGCATTGCCAAGGGGGACCTGTACTGTACTAATGCCAAAAGTAAAATTATAAAGTCAAAAATTCAAATAAAAAGTATCTCTTTCAATATGAAATTGTCAGCTTTTCCTAACAGCACCAAGGCACACTGATTATATGGCTTCTGTCAGCCCATCCTTTTTCACAAAGGGGGTGTGGTTATCTATTCCTTCACATAATTGGCCCTTGCAACTCAGCAAACCAGGGCCAAAGCTATGCACTGCACTAGAAGTTGTTCCTATTTTTTGGTGGTGAACCTGCAAAGTTTTTGGCTAAAAGTTTATGATTCTCAAACTTCCTGGGAATTCTCTGTGAATCCATAGTACAGGCTTTCTTAACCTATTTACCCCAAAGAAACCCCTAAAATAACTTTTAGGTCTCGAGGAGCCCTTACTAAATCCAATTCACATGGGGCTAATGGCAAAAATGCACCTTGCATTGAAGGTCAGTGGGAAGAATGCAAAACTTCAGATGGTCAGAGTGCTACTGTTTTTGCCAAGTGGCATTCATTGATCCTGGAATTTTGCAGGCACCATCAGATGGGAGATCAATCAGCCACGGGTTCCAACCCCTAGCAACCTCTGGAGGAACTCCAGGGCTCCACAGAACCCTGGTTGAGAATGGCTGCCATAGTAGAACCAGGAGCCCTAACCTCATCCCTTTTCTACTGTCTTCCTGTCTTGGTGTCCTCTAGATTTTGGGTTGGCTGACTCTTTAAATGTTGAAAAAGAACTGGTGATAGTTGAAGAAGAAGACCATTAATGTCCATGAATGGAGATAAAATATACTGAAAGTACATCTAGACAGCTCAGGCTTGTCACTTGGCAGGAGGACGTATGGAAGTGTGGGCTCGATAAATATGGTGTAAAATGACTGATTTCTTGTGAAAATAACAACACTTCCTCAGAGTCTGCAATTATTGCTGGCCATTCCTAAAAATAGAACTTGCTATGTTATTCAGCTGTTCCTCATGCAGCCCCTCTTTCCTCAACGTCCCTATTTTTTTTACAATGTATATCAATATATAATGATTGCATCAAAAATTGATAAGCCGTTCTAGTTGGGTTTGGCGATCATCATGAGACGTGGTTTGATTACTTTGTGCAATACATCCCCTCTCTATATAAATCTTAAATTTCTCCCACGCTTGGAAATGCCGTTTTTTTTTTACATGGCAGCTAGATCCTGTTATATCACGGAGGATTTATTGGTTTAATATTTCACACTATTTAACATAAAAGACATGTGGCTTGAGGATGGAAACAGGATGTACTGTACAATGTGTGGAGGTACAAATGAAGTACCGTCGGTAAGTATGACATTAGGAAGAATGCGGAAAACTTCATTTAGCCTCTCCAATCCTATGGGACTCGTCACCCCGATCTGTCTGATTATCTCTTACTCTATTAGCTTTTAGATGATCGCTGAAAACCCTCCTCTTCAGAGAAGCCCATTCTGCCCACACCTAACAACTCTATGTCTATTTTCTCCATCAGCTCATCCCCTACGGTTATTACCTTTTCTTTCACTTGACCCTTCCTTCTAGATTGTAAGCTCTAACGAGCAGGGCTCTCTGATTCCTCCTGTATTGAATTGTATTGTAACTGAACTGTCTGCCCTCATGTTGTAAACCGCCATGCAAACTGTTGGCAAAGAAAAGGCAGCAACCAAATGCCCAAGAGGGCCCATCACCATCATCCATCACTGAGCACTATCCAACAGAAGGTATTTCTTCCTTTTTGCCCACAAAAATACTCACCCAGGACCAGTGACCAATCCGGCCAGTCCAGCACGGTCTCCAACACAAGCATTATTGGAAACTGGAAACACACTTCTGTGTAAATTCACACTTCTCCACCACTCCATGCTTGTTCTCCTCCCGGGGTCCCCATCACATCTCTCTCTCTCTCTCTCCGTGACTCCAGGCTAGGTTCCGAAGGAACTCCGTGCCGTGAGACTGGTCTCAGTATGTGAGATGTGGTTGCTAATGAAGGGGCCAAGCACACCACCTCTTCACTACCAGAATATCTGTCACCACTGCCATGTCACCAGTTTCCGGGCTGGTTGGTTGCATTAGCAAGTGACACAAATACGAAAGTCATTAGCAACAGCAATCTAGCCTCTGTGGAACAACTTCTATGACCATTAGACCCATGTACTGAATCCTCTCTAACTTCTCCTCAGTTCCCTTTTTTAAGCCCCGTTCTTTTTATACTCTTTACATGCATCCCTTAAGAGGGAAATATGGGTTTTGGGTTTTTCCCATATTCATACTTACCTCGGTGGATGGAGCATCAGACTGATGCTGCAGCTGTCCCCCGCCGTCTCTGCACTGAACACCGCTGATGGCTCAGTTCTCTCCCCTCCCCGAGCAGAGAGCTGCTGTCTGTCAGTCAGCATCTCCCCTGCTCTGACCCTCCATGCTCATTGGAGCGATAATCTATAGAGGGGCAGGGATTGGCCGTCTCAGTAGCTCCCTGAGACTGCCATCAATCCACTCAGCTGGTGGTTTCAGACCTGGGAAGTCGGGAGGATGCGCTGCCTCGACTGATGACAGTGGCGTCAGCGGAGAACAGACTTCAGACCACTCTCTGCTGAAAACGGGTCACAGGCGTGCAAAACGAATTGCACTCCTGTGACCCAGAGGAGAAGCCCAGCCTAAAAAGCTCAGACTGGACTTCTCTTTTAAAGGACTTCAGACCAGGCAATTTGGATGAACAATAAAGCTCTTTTACTGAGGTTATTAAATGAAACATTTGAGCAGTACTTGATAGCATCTTCAACACATTCCTAACAAAGTTCTCTAAGTGCCCTTTATTAGTGCCCCATGAGGTAGTCATAACCTGTTTAGGTAGTAATACAAGAGTCCTTTTCCATGCAAGAATCCAGTAAATCCACATAAGGTAGCAATAATCCTTCAAGTGCAGCCAAAGCTTGTTTGGCTGTACTTCTCCTGTGGATCACAGAAGTGCAGTGCGTTCTGCCAGTTCCCACACCGCCTTAAATGTATTAGAGTTGGCCATAAGAGTGCCGACCATCTTTTCCTGAGCCATTACCCAAGATATCTTTCGTTCAGCTGCAGCATATGACACCGTTGGTTGCATCCATGCTCGGGCTAAGGTAATCTTAGCACCTAGCAATATAAAATGAATGAATTTCTGTAGGTACTTAAAGCCTCCTGCCAGCTTGCTATTTAGTAAGGCGACCTCTGGAGTTTTGGGTACAGCAAGGCCAGTAGCACACGAAAGATTCTGTTCCAAAAGCCCCTAATGCGGGGACATTCCCACCTTATGTGGTAGAGTGAACCCACATGGTCACAACCCCTAAAGCATAGAGGAGAAGAGCCCGGGAAAATTTTGGCCAGTCGGGATGGGACCAGGTACCAATGAGTAAATAACTTCATATTCGCTTCCATCAGTGAGACATTCATAATTCCCTTTAATGACCTTTGGAAAAGTCTGTACCAGGTGTTAGCTTCCCAGGTGATCTCCAAATCCCGTTTTCAACTTAATGCATAGGAGGGTTTTTCAGAGGTCTCTCCTAGAGTAGCGTAAATCAATGATATACCTTCCTTCTGGTCCATGATTTGGGAACACCACTGCTCATAAGCAGTGATTCGTGAGGAGTCAGGTTTAGACCTCCAAATGGAAAAGATGTAGTGTCAGATTTGGTGCTGTCTGAATCTTTCAGAAAGGGGATCTCCAATATATTGATACAATGGGACACCGTTAAAGGGCCCATAGAGGAAAGGAAATGACCGATTCTAAACAATCCCTTGTTTGTCAGCCACTGAAATGCCTGTATATCCTGTCTAGGGGGAAATTGAGGATTATGAACAAGATGTCAGTATTGACTTTTTTGAGTACCAAGTGCATGGGGTTGAAAGAAGCTCAGATGTGGAACCAACACCTGCTGCATGATGATAATAGCCAGGGTGTGGAGCTAAGCTTTTGTTTTGTGCAACAATGTCATAACCCAAAAAAATAAAAATGGCTACTCCTTGCAAAAGAAGAGGTATTATGTTCACCTCCCTGGTGGCCCCATGTGTCCTAACTTTGCTTCATTCAGGTACTGCAGCTTCCATTAGACACTTCCAGGATTGTCAGTTTCCTGTGTTCCCCCTAGGCGTGCTGTGATTCCATCTGCTGACCTCTATGTCACTATTATGTCTTATAGTGATTCCCCATGACTAAGCTCCAGGGGCCAAAGTGAAACACGTTGGGGGCATGGCCTGGTAGGAATCCAGGCTGAGGTTGCCACTTTGTTAACCTCTACAAGATTTCATGGATGTGTGGCATTAGGGATCCCCCCTTTTCTTTCATGTCCTATAGTGATGTTGGGAAAGAAGGAAGGAACCGCAGGGGAGGGGACACAGGCATCTGACACTCCTGGAAGTGTCAAATGCTGAAGAGTCTGACGTAGACTGCAGTGCTGCAATAGAGGGAAGACAGAAGACACAGGCCGCCAAAGAGGTAAGTACCAACTGCAGTAAGATTTTTTTTTACGCACAGATGTCCTATTTAATTTGTTCATAAATGATCTGGAGGATGGGATAAACAGTTCAATCTCTGTATTTGCAGACGATACTAAGCTAAGCAGGGCAATAACTTCTCCGCAGGATGTGGAAACCTTGCAAAAAGACCTGAAGAAATTAATGGGGTGGGCGACTACATGGCAAATGAGGTTCAATGTAGAAAAATGTAAAATAATGCATTTGGGTGGCAAGAATAGATGATAGGCTCAGCAATGGCAGGCAATGCCAAGCTGCTGCTAACAAAGCAAACAGAATACTGGCATGTATTAAAAGGGGGATCAAATCCAGAGATAAAACGATAATTCTCCCGCTCTACAAGACTCTGGTCCGGCCTCACCTGGGGTATGCTGTCCAGTTCTGGGCACCAGTCCTCAGGAAGGATGTACTGGAAATGGAGCGAGTACAAAGAAGGGCAACAAAGCTAATAAAGGGTCTGGAGGATCTTAGTTATGAGGAAAGGTTGCGAGCACTGAACTTATTCTCTCTGGAGAAGAGACGCTTGAGAGGGGATATGATTTCAATTTACAAATACTGTACTGGTGACCCCACTATAGGGATAAAACTTTTTCGCAGAAGAGAGTTTAACAAGACTCGTGGCCACTCATTAAAATTAGAAGAAAAGAGGTTTAACCTTAAACTACGTAGAGGGTTCTTTACTGTAAGAGCGGCAAGGATGTGGCATTCCCTTCCACAGGCGGTGGTCTCAGCGGTGAGCATTGATAGCTTCAGGAAACTATTAAATAAGCACCTGAATGACCGCAACATACAGGGATATACAATGTAATACTGACACATAATCACACACATAGGTTGGACTTGATGGACTTTTGTCTTTTTTCAACCTCACCTACTATGTAACTATGTAACTTTTAACCGTGTTGCAAGCAAGTTATGGAATAAATGTGTAGCGCCCTGGGGTTTACTCAGGGGGCTCCTCACCAAATTTCTTGTCAGTAGTACTTATCCTGGTTGATTGATAGAGATCTTTTGATTTCTCCCTAAGTTTAGCCTTGTTGCACTTCTCTCTTCTACCACTAGGTGGCCGGGTACTTAGTGGTTCTAGATTTGAGAAGGGCAACCCAAGGTCAGGTTATGGGTATATGGGGTATCCCAGACAATGGACAGGAGTTTTCTTGAATCTCTTGGCCTGCTGGGAGAACCTATATATTCGGGTGAGGTCAGGTGATCTATGTTCTGTGCCACCCAGACCGTTGTCTGTGTGGACAGGTGTCGTACGCCCCGGGCTGCTAGACCGGAGATTGGGCCTAGCAGGTCACGCTTGAGGGAGATACCACCGCAAAAGCCTTGAGGAGCTCCCGGGATTCATAGCCAGTAATCAGAGAGTCCAGTGAGAGACTAGGAGCTCAAGGGGCTGAAGAACTACAAGTAGAAGTTGTAGTAAAGCTGAGTGAACTGTTAAAGAACTTTGAGTTAAGAACTGTTAAGTACTGTTGCCAAAGGAGACAGCAATCCTACACCTGCAAAAGTGGCGCCTTGCTTGAGCCTTTCCCTGTACGGCTGTCCTCCTATTGAAGTCTCAGAGTCTGCTAATTGAAATTTCAACCACTCAAAGGGTGTCCTGGCCCTAACCCTCTTTCCCTTCAAAATATAAAAGGATTGTTAAAAGAAATAAAACCTCTTTTGCATCCAAGAAGTGTCTGGCGCCCAATGACTTTCACCATCTTTGCACCCTCTATGCCTCACAACATCTATATGTTGTGAGGCAGTGAGGAAGGATGTCAGCTGTCTTTGGCCTTGAAGGTCCTCATTTGGCTGGAAGAGGTTAAAGACTTTGCTACGTATGGAGTGAGGATTTGTCATTCTAAATTATGATAATAAATACAAATAAAAGAGTTTTTTCTTTAACATACATCTCTCGAGGTGTCATTTCAGTCTGTGTTTTCTCGCACACCACTGTGTAAATAGCGTTGTATCACATTATATTTACATTCATACTGTATATAGTGATATACTCTGATACCTGCACCCAGCTGACTTAATATATTGTAACAGCTTTGATTTGCTAACCTTTTTAATTGCTGTTACACCGACATTTGTGTTACAGTTTAGGAGCTCTGTGCCGCCGCAGCCTAAACGACTCTTTATTTTTAGAATCTCTGTGCTGCAGAAGCCTGGATGAATTATATTTTCTCTCCCATTTTCCATTAAGTGCAATTCCATCTGAATTATTTATTTATTTTATATATTTGCCTGATTTGAAATAAAAGCATAATGGCTTTGGTTGAAAGAATTTTTTTTATATATATATATATATATACAGTATATATACACTGCTGTTCAAAAGTTTTAGGCAGGTGAAGAAATGCTGTAAAGTAAAAATGCTGTCAAAAGTATATATTTTAATTGTCTATTTTTATCAATTTACAAAATGCAAAGTGAGCAAACAGAAGGAAAATCCAAATCAAATCGATATTTGGTGTGACTTTGGCTTCAAACCAGCATCAATACCTTTCCCCCCTTACACACGATCGGATTTTCCGACAACAAATGTTGGATGTGAGCTTGTTGGCGGAAAGTCAGACCGTGTGTACGCTCCATCGAACATTTGTCGGCGGAATTCCCGCCAACAAATGTTGGCTAGCAGGTTCTCAAACTTTCCGCCAGCAAATTTTTGATGTCGGACTTTCCGATCGTGTGTACACAAGTCCGTCGCACAAAAGTCCACGCATGCTCGGAATCAAGTACAAGCCAGAAGCGCTCGGTCTTGTAAAACTAGCGTTCGTAATGGAGATATCACATGACTATTGAACTTTCTTTTTATCGGCTCGCCATATGTCTTGGACGTCACTACGTTCATAATTGTTGGCCAACATTTGTGTGATCGTGTGTATGCAAGACAAGTTGGAGCCAACGACCTTCGAACAAAATTCCACAGTTTTGTTGTCGGAAAGTCCGATCGTGTGTACGGGGCATTACACTCGCACACTTTGTACACTTACACAAAGTATTTTGTAGGATTAGAGTCAGGTGTAGGATTAACCAATTATACCAAACATGGGCTAATGGCCATCAATTTCATTTGTAGGTTGAAACACAGTCATTAACTGAAACATAAACTGCTATGTAGGACAACAAACCGAAAACTGGGTGAGGAACAGCCAAACTCTGTGGTGAGATGTGGAAGACAGTTTCAGGTCACAGGTCAAACACTCTGGCAACAAGACACAAGGTAGTGCATTAATACTAATACTGCATTAGCAAGGTCTCTCCCAGACAAAGATTTCAAAGCAGACTGGGGATTCGAGATTTGCAGTTCAAGATATTTTGAAGAAGTACAAAGAAACGGGCAACATTGAGGACCGCAGACACAATGGTTAGCCAAGGAAACTTAATGCAGCAGATGAAAGACACATCAGGATTACAGTACTTTCCTTCCACATCAGAAGATGTCCAGCAGTGCCATCAGCAACTGGCAGAAACCAGTGGGACCCAGGTACACCCATCTACAGTCTGAAGAAATCTGGCCAGAAGTGGTCTTCAAGGAAGAATTGTGGCCAAAAAGCCATACATCCATAGCTATGCGTGAAAACATAGGAACTGGGGTGCAGAAAAACGATGCAAGTACTCTGGACTGAGGAGTCAAAATGTGAAAGGTTTGGTTGTAGCAGGAGGCAGTTTGTTGGCAAAGGGCTGGAGAGCGGTAGAATAATAAGTGTCTGCAGGCAACAGTGAAGCATGGTGGAGGTTCCTTCCAAGTTTGAGGCTACATTTCTGCAAATGTAGTTGGAGATTTTGTCAGGATCAATGGTGTCCTCAATGCTGAGAAATACAGATATTTATCCATCATGCCGTACCATGAGTGTGGTGTGTGATTGACCCCTAATTTATGTTGCAGCAACACAACAACCCCAAACAAACAGCCAATGTAATTAAGAACTATCTTCAGTGTGAAGAAGAACAAAGAGTCCTGGAATTGATCGTTTGGCCCCCACAGAGCCCTGATCTCAACATCATAGTCTGTCTGGGATTACACAAAGAGACCGAAGGATTGGAGGCAGCCTACATCCACAGAAGATCTGAGGTTAGTTCTCCAAGATATTTGAAACAACCTACCTGCCGAGTTCCTTCAAACACTGTGTGCAAATGTACCTAGAAGAATTGATGCTGTTTTGCAAAAGATGGTCCCACCAAATATTGATTTGATTTGGATTTCTCTTCTGTTCAATTACTTTCAGTTGTATTAATTGATAAAAAATAAACTATTAACACTTCTATTTCTGAAAGCATTCTTCATTTACAGCATTTTTCACACCTGCCTAAAACATTTGCACAGTAATGCATACTGTATACATTATTTATGTATAATACATTTATTACTGTAATTTTACACCTTTAAGAACTACTGTATCGTTTTCAAATAATATTGTACTATTAAAATGTATGTACCTTGTGAATTCATTATGATTACATTGCAGAGTATGCTGGGCTTTCCAAAAACAAAGCCCAGCATCACTTGCCTGCTTGTGAAAAAGTAAGGGATACTTTCAGTTTAAATGTAAAGATGGTCGCCTTGTACATTCTGGTGCATGCATTGTACCGCTGATAATGACTTTTCTCTCTCTCTCTCTCTCTCTCTCTCTTTTTCTTTTAATTTTACACATCTATCTCTTTTCTTTCTTTCTTTCTTTCTTTCTTTCTTTCTTTCTTTCTTTCTTTCTTTCTTTCTTTCTTTTCATTTTACACATCTATCCCTTTCTTTCATTCTTTCTTTTCATTTTACACATCTCTTTCTTTCTTTCTTTCTTTCTTTCTTTCTTTCTTTCTTTCTTTCTTTTCATTTTACACATCTATCCCTTTCTTTCATTCTTTCTTTTCATTTTACACATCTATCTCTTTCTTTCATTCTTTCTTTTTCATTTTACACATCTATCTCTTTCTTTCATTCTTTCTTTTTCATTTTACACATCTATCTCTTTTCTTTCTTTCTTTCTTTCTTTCTTTCTTTCTTTCTTTCTTTCTTTCTTTCTTTCTTTCTTTCTTTCTTTCTTTCTTTCTTTCTCTCTTTCTTTTCATTTTACACATCTATCCCTTTCTTTCATTCTTTCTTTTCATTTTACACATCTATCCCTTTCTTTCATTCTTTCTTTTCATTTTACACATCTATCCCTTTCTTTCATTCTTTCTTTTCATTTTACACATTTCTTTCTTTCTTTCTTTCTTTCTTTCTTTCTTTCTTTCTTTCTTTCTTTCTTTCTTTCTTTCTTTCTTTCTTTCTTTCTTTCTTTCTTTCTCTTTCTTTCTTTCTTTCTTTCTTTCTCTCTTTCTTTCTTTCTTTTCATTTTACACATCTATCCCTTTCTTTCATTCTTTCTTTTCATTTTACACATCTATCTCTTTCTTTCATTCTTTCTTTTCATTTTACACATTTCTTTCTTTCTTTCTTTCTTTCTTTCTTTCTTTCTTTCTTTCTTTCTTTCTTTCTTTCTTTCTTTCTTTCTTTCTTTTCATTTTGCACATCTATCTCTTTCTTTCTTTCTTTCTTTTCATTTTATACATTTCTTTCTTTCTTTCTTTCTTTCTTTCTTTCTTTCTTTCTTTCTTTCTTTCTTTCTTTCTTTCTTTCTTTTCATTTTATACATTCATTTCTTTCTTTCTTTCTTTCTTTCTTTCTTTCTTTCTTTCTTTCTTTCTTTCTTTCTTTCTTTCTTTCTTTCTTTCTTTCTTTCTTTCTTTCTTTCTTTCTTTCTTTCTTTCTTTCTTTCCATTATTCTACTACAATTTGTTCTTTGCTGTTTGTTGGAGCCAAGTATCTCCATCTTGCAGCTTGGGTGGATCGTTTTCCCAGTAATCAATGAAAGCATTTTGTTATTGCACAATTCTCATTGGCTTTTCCCACAGTGGATCCTCCATTTAAAGTACATAAGATAAATAACCAGATGAGGACGCCATTTATCAACATGACATATCGTGGGGATGTGACACATTTGTGTCACCCTTTCCTGCAATGTTTTAACACTTTCTCAGCGTGAAATGACTGTGTAATATATTATAGGTACCCCTGATGTGGGGGGGGGGGGAGCGGTATGTCTGTGCATCTTATTAGCCGTTTGGTTGCTTCTCCAGTGGCCGTTCTAGGCTTTCTCAGTGAAATTTATCAAGCTGCCTCAAATGAGGCTTGAAAGCCTATGAGGGATGAGGCATGCCAAATAAAATATGCCCCCTTTGCCCCGGCCTCTCCCTGCGAATAAGGCACAAATTAGTGCGCAAATGATAAAGAATCAAGATATTAATTTGTAAGGCAAAATTTGTCATGTGTGATGTATGCATAGAGATCACAGTGTAGTGGATCCGACTGAGCATTTTTTTTTTACTTTTTAAATCCATATTACAAATGCTGAGTAATTACCAGAATATCTGTACTTCGCTTAACACCCAATCAGTGTCCTACACTGCGGGAGAAAGCGGCACAGAGTCCAGATATTGCAGAAAGTATATCTGCACAAATTGTATATAGACTGAGTTTAGTAGTCCTCTTATTATCATAATAATAGTAATAATAGTAATTGTAATAATAATTAAAATATTATTTATTATTGTTATTATTGTTATTATTATCATTATTATTAATATTATTATTAGTAGCAGTAATATTATTACATTTATATCCACTTGTCCTCCGGAAGATATACCCCCATATTCCCGACCAGCCGTCGCAGTTGTACTGCGGCAGGTTGGGTCCCCTGCGTGAATATTGTACTATTAAAATGTATGTACCTTGTGAATCCATTATGATTACATTGCAGAATATGCTGGGCTTTCCAAAAACAAAGCCCAGCATCACTTGCCTGCTTGTGAAAAAGTAAGGGATACTTTCAGTTTAAATGTAAAGATGGTTGCATTGTACATTCTGGTGCATGCATTGTACTGCTGATAATGACTTTTCTCTCTCTCTCTCTTTTTCTTTTCTTTTAATTTTACACATCTATTTCTTTCTTTCTTTTAATTTTACACATCTATTTCTTTCTTTCTTTTAATTTTACACATCTTTCTTTCTTTCTTTCTTTCTTTCTTTCTTTCTTTCTTTCTTTCTTTCTTTCTTTCTTTCTTTCTTTCTTTCTTTCTTTCTTTCTTTCTTTCTTTCTTTCTTTCTTTCTTTCAAAATTGTTATCCTTGGTGTATAGGATAAACTTTCAATAGGGGCCTATTCAGTGATGACAACTGAGAGTGGGTTTCCCTCACTTTGGGGGGATTTCCCCTCACTTCCTGTTGTGTCGCTGGGACAGGAAATAAAGAGAAATCTCCCCCATTGGGATGCTATTCCAATTTAGGTAATGTGCATATATATATATATATATATATATATATAAAAGATAGATCATGAAGTCTCTATGAGGCTCATTTATAATCCAGATTGGATATCACGATCCCCCATAAACCATGTTGCTACCAGTGTTTTAGTTGACTAAAATATTTTAGTCGACTAAAATACGACTAAAACTAAAACAATTGAGATGACTAAAATACGACTAAAACTAAAGAAGAATTTTAGTGAAAAGACTAAACTTAATTGAAAATTTGAAGATTTTTCACTCCAGCGGTATATAATGAGTTTGGAAATTGTAGAGAAATGTTAACTAATGCATTACAATTTAATTACACCCATTCGATTTTAGACAACTAAAATGAGTTTTAGTCGACTAAAATGTACTGGAGATTTAGTCGACTAAATACGACTAAAACTAAAACAATTGCAGAAGGCTAAAATGGGACTAAATCTAAAATGCAATTTAGTCCTAAGACTAAAGCCTCATACACATGATCGAATTTTCGGCAGGGAATTGTGTGATGACAGACTTTTAGTCTAAAATCCGACCGTTAGTACGCTCCATCAGACAACTGTTCTCCAATTTTCCGCCAACAAATGTTGGATGGCAGGCTAAAAAATTTTCGGTGGACAACGGTCTGATGATTTTCGTATCGTGTGTACACAAGTCCGTCACACAAAAGTCCAAAGTACAAACACGCATGCTCGGAATCAATGCTCACCAAACACGACATTAGCAGAAGGTGCCCAAAGGGTGGCGCTCAAGAGCTAAAATTCCACGTAGCAGGTCACTACGTTCGTGTTTGTTGGCCGACAATTGTGTACCGTTTGTATGCAAGACAAGTTCCTGGCACACGCCCTTCGGACAAAAGTCTGGCGCTTTGTCTGCAGAAAATCCGATCGTGTGTACGAGGCTTAAGACTAAAACTATATCAAAATTTGCTGCCAAAATTAACACTGGCTGCTTACTCTACACTGTGGCCTCTATTTTGCAGTCCATTTATAAAATGCAGACTTGTAGTGTGGAGCTTGCAGTATCCCAATAGGGACTGAGAGAGCAATAAAGAACTGACAGAGGTTCTAACTCTTTACTTTATCCGTGTCATGTGGAGTGAATGGAGGGAGTCGCACTGATTAAACACTGCGTCATTCTCATTTTTCCCGAAAGTCAGTGCTAGGGATGATCAAATTTAAATCTCATGTCTGTGATGAGCAGCCAGAGATGGTGACACTTTCTTATAAGCAACAGACCAGCTTGTAGCATCTTTGACAGAACACAGGCTGACTGGGAAGAAATGCAGTGTCAGAAACCATGAAATCAGACCGAGACATAAGTACAGTTAAATCATGCTTGTTTAATAATAAAAGTAAAAAGAAAAAAACGTAGTCAAAACAAAGCCAAGAAACCAGAACGGATGGTCAGCCAAGCCAGAAGTCAGGGATCGATGTAGAGGAACAGCAAGCAGGATCTGGAGCCAGAAGGGATGTCAGAAAAGCAAGTCTTTAAACAGGAACACAGGAGATAGTTTCTTGTGATGTTGACCAAGGCAAAGGCAGAGCTCCTCTGGACAGCTTAAGCAGGCAGGACTGACGAGCAGGATATCATCAACAGCTGAGTAACTGTGGAGAGAGCTGGCAATTAGCTGACAGCTGAGCGGCCAGCTCAGAGATGGAAGGGCTGAACCCAGCCCTGACGTGCAGCAGTGTCATGAATTGCCATTATCAGAGTCCTGAAAAAGGTTCCTAATGTGGCCCTTTTTCTAAATAGCTAGGTCCTAAACAGTCTGAAGAACCCCAAACAGCACGCACCTAGCAAAACCAAGAGTAAAGAGGTGAAAGCAGCCTCAGCCAGCTTCATCCAAAACCACGCCCACAACACGTTTCACTCTGCCAACGGGGCTTAATCATGGAGGTCATGTGTGGTGTTTGGGACATGTTTCTATGCATATCCACGGTATATGGACTCCTGCCCGGCCAGCACCCAATGCAGGAAACACCGGATGGATTTACAGGAGCTTGAGCAGAGACCTTAAGTTTTACAAGGTTGCAGTCTAAAGAATCGTTTTATGAAATACACATTCAGATTTTTTTTTTTAACTACCAGATACTCTATAGATATTCTTTAGATACTCTATCTAGTAGGTCTAGATCAGGGTTCTTCAACCGGGGTGCCGTGGCACCCTGGGATGCCGCTAAGCGTCCCCAGGGGTGAGGCGGCAAAAGGCCCTAGTACAATGGAAAAAATGTTTGACACCATGTTTGCTTTGTTATTTTCTGGAAATCTAGATGTTGTCTTTTCTATTTCAGAGCATCTCCAACTCTCATCTCCTTTATGCCCCAGAAGAAGGGATTTATCTTGAATCTCCCAAAACGCGTCGGTCCATAGGAGAAGTGTTCTTTTCTTATATACTATATATGGATATTATGTATCACTTTTTGTATGGTTGCTATCTTTGACCGTTACACTGTTTTTATGAAATAATAAATGTTTCTATTTTTTGAAAATATTGTGTCTTCAAAAGTTCGCCCTTAAAGTTCCTTTGTACCGGGGGGGGGGGGTACTTATTCTTTACATACAATATATTTGGGATGGTGGTAACGACAAATTGAGTTTTCCTCCATAATGGTTCTTTTCAGATAATTGATCATGGAAAAACGTTTTCCTGTGTTAACTTCTGTGTATACGGAGCAGGGAGGAGGAGAGAGCCCGGAGGAGAAACGGGATGTGCTCTCCCTGCTCAGAATACACAGAAATTAACACAGGAAACCCCTATTATATTATCGGACTGTATCAGGGCTTTCTGTAAGTTTGCCGTGGCACCCCAAGGTTCAGGGGCACCCCGAACCTTGGGGTGGCGCTGGTTGAAGAACCCTGATCTAGATATACCAGACAGAGTATCTTGAGCTCTGGTAGTTGAAAAAAAATTCTGAATGTGATAAAAGTTTGCTGTGATAAAGGCAAAGGGGGGGGGAGGGTTTAGGAGGAGGGGAGGATTTGTGCTAGAGGGGGGATTTTGCAGGGGGGATTTGTGGTAGCAGAGGGCATTTTGGAGGGGGGGTTGTGCTACAAGGGGGGATTTGTGCTAGAGGGGGAATTTTGAAGGGGGTATTTGTGGTAGCAGAGGGCATTTTGGAGGGGGGGTATGCTACAAGGGGAGGATTTGTGCTAGAGGGGGGATTCTGCAGGGGGGAATTGTGGTAGCAGAGGGCATTTTGGAGGGATGGGTTGTGCTACAAGAGGGGGATTTGTGCTAGAGGAGGGATTTTGAAGGGGGAAATTTGTGCTAGCTGAGGGGATTTTCAACCTACTGACCATTTAACTCTACCTTAAAAATGACATTTTAGGGCTTTTTCACACCAGGTGCAGTGCGATAACGCAAGCTTTTCCGCACCACACAAACATGCGTTGCCTTTAGCAGTTGCATGCAGGTGCCATTTATTCTTAATGGCACCCCCCACCCATCCTCCAACTGCATGCATGTTTTCATCCACTAAAACGCATGGTATTGCCACACCATGCATCTTGGTGGGGCTCAATTTACATTTTTTTTGCACGTTTCACTAGCACAGAGCAGCCTAATTAGAAATGCACATGTGGGAACACAAAAAACGCAAAAAAAAAAAAAGCTCAAGCTCGGACGCACCTCCTTGTGTGAGGGAGCCCTCAGACTGGTGTGCCCGGGATTGTGTGCAATTCTAAAGGGTGCCTTGACTGAAACATAGTTGAAAAACACTGGTCTAGATACTCTATTTGTCGTCTATAATGCTTACTGTGATGAAGTTACCTATATAGAAATGGTTAATACTGATGTATAGGAACATACCAATCAATTTGACACCAAACACACCTATATTACAAAATCCAGAAAGGACACATTTACACTCCTAAAGGAGACATTCATATTATTCATTTCATATTTGGTGTCTAATAAATCATAATGTCGTTCAGTGCAATAATATGTTGGTGGTTGGATTGTGAAACTTTGGCAGCTGGAAATATCAATGTAGCAACTGCAGCAGAACACTTAAAGGCACAATTCCAGGAACTCTTATAATAACAAACTTGGTAACACTTGTAGGAACAGGTGCAGCAGTATTGGAAGTGACAGGAGCAGTAATGCTGGTAGTAACAGGCACAGTAATGCTGATTTGTGGGGGTATATCTTCAGCACCACAAGGTATCACACAGGCATGTCCTGCATTTTCGGGGCGGCATCTGCAAGATGGGTGAATGACTGTCGGGGTGGCGGCACAAGTCTTGAGAAAACTTTACTGTACTATGGAAAAATTCAGGAGACTGGCAAGCAGTAAGGCATCCAGTGTTCAGCTACTCACACAGGAACCTTTCCCTAAGGCTATCTCTCTGCCCCTGACAAGCATGGCTCCTTTCCCTACCCTGTGCACTCACAAATGCGACACAAACCCTGCATGGCACTGCTACTTATGAATACTGCACTCGACCAAGATGGCTACGGAAGGCCACTAGGAGTTTGTCACGTCCAATCAGACAGCTGCCTCTACTGTGACACCTACGGAGGCTGCAGGACAACATTATTGCCCCGGGTCTCCTCTCCATCCCTAAGCAGCAAGGCATCCACCTGAACTACACCCGCCGATACAAGTCTAGGATAAATGGGCCCTAAGCGACCCATTCTGAATGGCATCCCAAGGGACCACAATGAACCAAATTGGGCATGCAGAATTTTTAATGGAGCAGTGCACTGTAGACATGTGCAATTTGTTTCGTACCAAATTTGTTTTTTAACGAATCTCGACAAGTTTGTTAATTCGGAAATATCCAAATGAACGAAATCAAGTTTAACACATTTTTCTGAATATTCTTAAATTTGAATATTCGAAAATTCGTAAATTCATACATTTGCACATTCGTAAATTTGTACATTCGTAAATTCGTACATTCGTAAATTCTTGAATTCGTAAATTTGTAAATTCAAAAATTTGGAAATCTGATATAATAATTAACTAATAATAACTTAACTATTACTAACTATTAAGTTATAGGTATTGGAATTTCCTTTCAAATTTGGCTGTTAGTGAACGTAACAAATAAAAATTTATCCGAAGTTACAAATTATCCGAAATAACGAATGCTGCATCCAAACGAATGGAACGTAATGAATTAATAATAATAAATAACAACAATAATAATAAAACTTATTATTATTATTTATTATTAATTTGTTCCGTTCCATTTGTTTAGATACGGCATTCATTATTTCAGATAATTCATAACTTCAGATAAATTCGTATTCATTACGTTCACTAACAGCCAAATTTGAAAGGAAATTCCAATACCTATAATTTAATAGTTAGTTATTATTTCAGATTTTCAAATTTTCTGGTTTTTGCATTTTTGAATTTCAAATTTCCAAATTTCCGAATTTTCTAATTTGCAAATGTGCAAATGTACGAACTTACGAATGTACTAATGTACGAATTTACGAATGTAGGAATCTGCAAATGTACGAATTTACGAATTGCGATCATAACGAATAACAGGAAAAACGAATGAAACGAAAACGGAAATGATTTTTTTTTTGACAGTGCACATGTCTAATGCACTGCAACGCACAATAGTGCATTGCTTTGTGTTGTGACGTAACAGTATTCTTTACGGTAAGAGCGGCAAGGATGTGGAATTCCCTTCCACAGGCGGTGGTCTCAGCGGGGGGCATCGATAGTTTCAAGAAACTATTAGATAACCTGAACGACCACAACATACAGGGATATACAATGCAATACTGACATATAATCACACACATAGGTTGGACTTGATGGACTTGTGTCTTTTTTCGACCTCACCTACCATGTAACTATGTAACTATGAAACACAGCCTTTGGAAAAGTGTGTTGGGGTCAAATTCAGAAATAATTGAACCCATGCAATGCGGACGTTGAATACTAAAGGAGAGCCCTGGCTGCCAGGGGAGCCAAGAATAATGTAAGTATATAAAATCATCCACCATCCTCTAGGCCACATGTATCAAACACAAGGCCCGCGGGTGGAATCCAGCCTGGCAGGTCATTTATTGAGGCCCTTGAACCTCTCCTGCAGCTGAAGCACCCGCTTCGTCTCTGCCTCTCCTGGTCTCAGCATTTAGTAGACTTAGGGTTGCCACCTGTCCAGGATTCACCCGGACAGGCCAGGTTTTGAATCATGTGTTCGGGTTTTAGGTAGACTGAAACCCGGACACATTATTCAGACTGGGCTGTGGCTACCCAAGTAACCAAGATAATGACACACAAATCTGTTGCCATCCGGGAGCTGCGGGCAGCTGACTGGGGGCAGGTTTGGCATCACTTGGGGGGCAGGGCGATGATGTCAGCAAGAGCAATTTGACCACACCCACTGTTCATGCTATGCGCACTATGCGCACTATGCGCACTGCATTACTACTCTCCTTGGGGCACCCAAAGGTGTCCCAGGCTGCTAAAGTGTTCGGGTTTGGCTTGAAGAAAAGGTGGTAACCCTAAGTAGACTCCAGCCCTCCTCTGGTCTTCCTCCAGGCCCTGCATGTTCAGCTTGCACCCCTGCCCCCAGCTTCCTTCTGCCAGCAGCAAAGGGTAAGGGGGTGCACTGTGACGTAAGGAAGAGTGCGGAACTCTTGACCTCTGTTGGTGGGTGGGGGCTCTTTACATCTGATGTAACAGAGGGGTGGGGTCTCTGGACAGCTAGTCTTCTTACAGATACAATCGGTCCTTTGAGGGCAACCATAATGCTGATGAGGCCCACAATGAAATTTAGTTTGACACCCCTGCTTTAGGTAAAGCCAACAGTTCACCCTTGCAGTGTAGAGGGAGACCCAATGCATGGGTAGAGTTTTTTTTTCATTAAGGACTTTTTGGGTCACACTTAATAGTATTTGTACATGAACACGAGCTTCCACAAAGGTCTTTGGAATCGAATCCTACAATCGTAGGCTGCTTGAACAAGTTATCATTCTGTGCCTGTATGACCTACAGACTTGTCTATATCAGAGATTTATCCAGACAGGAGCTCTGCCCCGGTGACAGAAATCTCCAGCTTAAAATCTACATCATGAATCACATTTCACTCCACGACTTCATTTATATCATTCACTGCAGAACACACAGGAGAGACGTAGCTGCCGAAACTGTAGCAGGTCTTGGTCATTCCATGGAGATATTATCTCATTTATTTTAAATACTTCTGTAAAATTTCTATATATCAGAACTGCTCTGATCTGACCAATCAGGACTATTCTGATTTGGTCCTTGCATTTCTAGGAAAAGAAGAAGAACAATGCGGTTTTCAAACCCCATGAGCGCTACACTTGGTTGCTTGGACGGCGAAAAGGGTGTTAGTTCAATTTATCATTTTGTTCAATTTGTTAGTTCAATTCATCATTTTTATTAAAAAGAGGAACTTAAATTTTAATGATCAAAATAAAAAAATTAGCTAAAACCTATATTTGGCGGCTAGATTAACCGCTTGCCGACCATATACTGTATATGTACAGCGGCAAGCGGACCTCCTGCACAGGATCATGTACCTAGTACGTGATCCTGCACTTCCGGGTCTGGGGTGCACCACCGCCGCCCCGCTCCCACATTGACTGTATACTGTATATGTACGGCGGCATTCAACTCTCCTGCACAAGATCACGTACGTCTGGGGCACATGCACACACACCGCCGCCGCCCTGCTTCCACTGTGATTAGGCACAGTGGCAACTGCTGATCGGCAGGTACGGTGGACTCGATGTCTGCCCGGCACCCGCCGATGCTTCGGTACACAGGCAGAATAGTGGTCTAGGAAAAATGATCCGCACTCTGGTTGTTGCTCTTTAAAAAAATCTTCGTTTTTATTAACAAGCCACAGAGAACAAAGGCAGGTGAAACTGATTGACAGGTTTCAGCCTATAAGGCCTTAGTCATAACGAATGGTGGTCTGCCTATATAAACAAGGCAGATCGCCGTTCTGTCAGTACAGAAGTCATGGATCCTGTGTCTCTGCTAAGCAGGAACACCGATCCATGCCTTCCCCTAGTACAAGCAGGTGCTCGTACTAGGGGAAGGCATGGATCAGTGTTCCTGCTTAGCAGAGACACAGGATCCATGACTTCTGTACTGACAGAACGGCGATCTGCCTTGTTTATATAGGCAGACCACCATTCGTTATGACTAAGGCCTTATAGGCTGAAACCCGTCAACCCCCACAGTAATAAAGCATTGGTCAGGCACACATTTAACCCTTTGATCACCCTGATGTTAATCCCTTCCATTAGTACAGTGCCAGTACAGTACCCCAGTGCCATTAGTACAGTGTCATGTACTAATCATGCATATGCTTTAGCACTGACCACTGTCTTATGCCGCGTACACACGGGCGGACTTTTCGACCGGACTGATCCGACAAACTTTCCAGCGGATTTTTGACGGACTTTTGACGGACTTCCGACGGACTTTTTAACGAATGGACTTGCCTACACACGATCACACCAAAGTCCGACAGATTCGTACGTGATGACGTACACCGGACTAAAATAAGGAAGTTTATAGCCAGTAGCCAATAGCTTCCCTAGCGTCGGTTTTTGTCCGTCGGACTAGCATACAGACGAGCGGTTTTCTGGGTCCGGCGGAGTTACGACGTAAAGATTTGAAGCATGTTCCAAATCTAAAGTCCGTCAGATTTGCGACTGAAAAAGTCCGCTGAAGGTCCAGTGAAGCCCACACACAATCGTCCGATGATCAAAAAAATCAAAAAGTTTGACCGTGTGTACGTGGCATTAGTGTCAATGGTCCTCAAAAAAGTGTCAAAAGTGTCCGTTAGTGTCCGATTTGTCCAACGCAATATCGCAGTCCCGTTATAAGTCGCTGATCGCCGCCATTACTAGTAAAAAAAAAATGTAAAAAAATAAATAAATACGAAATTAAAAAAATCCCATAGTTTGTAGCCGCTATAAATTTTGCGCAAACCAATCAATATGCTCTTAGTCTTACTGGGATCTTTTTTACCATGAATATGTAACAGAATACATATTGGCCTAAATTGATGAAGAAATTAGATTTTTTTCAATTTTTTTATTGGATGTGTTTTATAGCGGAAAGTAAAAGATGTTTTTTTTTTTTTTTTTCTTTTCAAAATTGTGGATTTCTTTTGTTTATAGTGCAAAAAAATTAAAAACCGTGGAGGTGATCAAATACCACCAAAAGAAAGTTCTATTTGTGGGGGTAAACAAAGGACATAAATGTTATTTGGGTACAGTGTTGCACAACCGTGCAATTGTCAGCTAAAGTAACGCAGTGCTGTATTGCAAAAAATGGCCTGGTCATGAAGGCGGGGGGGGGGGGGGTTAAATCTTCTGGAGGTCAAGTGGCTAATTTTACTAAAGTCGCTCTACTCATCTTTTTTATTGCTTGGCTTTGCTTATGCTCAGCGCTAGACAGATCGGGAAACACGGGGCAGCTTCAGTTCAAAAGATTTAATTTGCAGGTACAAAAAGTGACTACAAAAGTTAAAAGTGTCAAACGCACAGCTCAGGGGTATCACTTTGCTGTCACTTTTTATCACTACAAATAAATCCATTGACCTGTAAATTCCGTTGCTTTTCCTGGACAATTTTTGTGACATTTACATAACATTTTTTATTTAGTTTTTCAGACAGAGGATACAAAAAATGATACATGGATATGGGTAGACGCATGACTTAATTCTTTATGAATCTGACAGTGCAAAGTTGAACTACTTCAGCCCCAGAAGGTTTTACCCCCTTCATGACCAGACCATTTTTTGCGATATGGCACTTCGTTACTTTAACTGACAATTGCGTGGTCGTGCGACGCGATGCCCAAATAAAATCCTTTTTTTTCGAAAAATAGAGCTTTCTTTTGGTGGTATTTGATCACCTCTGCGGTTGTTATTTTTTTGTGCTATAAACAAAAAAAAATCCACAATTTTAAAAAAAAACAAAAAAAACATGTTTTACATTCTGTTATAAAACATAAACAGTAAAAAATTTGAAAAAAAGTGAATTTCTTCATCTCATCAGACAAATTAGATTTTTTTTTTTTTTTTAATTTTATTGGCTACGTATTATAGCAGAAAGTAAAAAATGTTTTTTTACTTTCTGCTATAATATGTAGCCAATAAAAAAAAAAAAATCTAATTTCTTCTTCAATTTAGGCCAATATGTATTCTACATATTTTTGATTAAGCAAAAAATGGCCCACTTTTGCAGTTTCTTCAGCAGCTGTGCCATGATCGGCGGCTCCCATGCGCATGTGCGGGAGTGACGTCATCGCGGCTCTGGCCAATCACAGCGCTGGAGCCTGCAAACCCACAAAAAACTCTGGGAGATATGTCGCCGGTTACAACGGTGTGTGGGGCCGCTGCAACAGCTTCGATCTAAAGAAAATATTTCATAATGAGCTAGTATGCGTTGCATACTAGCTCATTATTCCTTTGTCTTACAGGGTTTTTTTTTTTTTTTCGTTTTCAGGTTTACAACTAAGATTTCCCTTCACTGGAACTAAGGAGCCAAGCCCAACCCCTGAAAAACAACCCCACATCATAATCCCCCCTCCACCAAATGATTTGGACTAGACATGTGTGGTTCGTTTAGTTCCGAATAAATATTTTTCATTATTTGGAGATTTGGATATATCTGACTACCCGAATTACAGTATAAACAAAGTTTACCGAATGCTCCGAATAGCGAAAAAAAATTTGTCTGAATTTCCAAAATTCAAATTTAAATTCGAATTTAATTTTACATCGAGTTCCAGTCAAATTCGAACTGCAAACATGTTTCAGAAATCAAAGACTCTGTGCGTTATAAGAGAACCATTTGGAAATAATGCTGTTTTAGTTAAGCCAAAGGTGATTTAAAGAGTCATTATAATCATTTGATGAATATTTTTCTTTTGTTTGATCAGTTTGCCACATTTGAATAAAAAAAAACAAAAAACTAAAAAACTAAATTTATCGATTTGAACGATTCGAATCAAAAAAATCTATAAATTTGAAGAACATTCGAAAAAGACATAAAACGAATTCCGAATACGAATTCTGAATAGGAATTCAACGAATCAACCAAATTTAATGAAACTAAGTAACTAGATTAACGAATCAAAACAAAACTAAACTCATTTTTTCTTCATGCACATGTCTAATTTGGACTAGTGCACAAAGTAAGATCTATAAAGACATGGATGAGCGAGTTTGAGGTGGAGGAACTTGACTGACCTCAACCCGATAGAACACCTTTGGGATAAATTAGAGCGGAGACTGCGAGCCAGGCCTTCTCATCCAACATCAGTGCCTGACCTCACAAATGTGCTTCTGGAAGAATGATCAAACATTCCCATAGACACACTCCTAAACCTTGTGGACGGCCTTCCCAGAAGAGTTGAAGCTGTTATAGCTGCAAAGGGTGGGCCAACTCAATATTGAACCCTACAGACTAAGACTGGGATGCAGGGGTGGACTGACCATTCCCGAGGGCCCCATGCCACTAAGGGGCCCCGTCAGGGTTGCCAGCCTCAATAAAACCAGGGACAGTATGTAAAAATCTGTGTTTTTTTAAAAAGCCCAAGATTATAGCTGCCCCGCCTCTCCAGTACCTTTTCAGTGTGTGTATGTGTATTCTGTGTGTGTATATTGTGTGTCTGTGTGTGTATACTATGTGTGTATACTGTGTGGCCCCATAATCTATTGCCTGGGGGTCCCATAATCTCCTATTGCCTGGGGGTCCTATAATCTCCTATTGCCTGGCGGCCCCATAATCTTCTCCTATTGCCCGGGGGCCCCATGAGTTGTCAGGCCGCCCCTGCTGGGATGACATTAAAGTTCATGTGTGTGTAAAGGCAGGTGTCCCAATACTTTTGGTAATAAAGTGTATATTAGCGTGATGCTTAGTGGGAAGAATGCTCCTTACACTTGTGGTCATTAGTATGAATTTCCCTCTTTACAGATCAGTGGGAACCAGTGGCTGTTCATCCATTACGGGCGCCCGGGCGTCGCCCCCCCTCTCCTCGCCACCCCTTATATGAATAATGGATAGATTCATGCTATGCATGAATCTATCCATGGCCACTACGACTACCCCCTATTAAGGCAACCGGCCCCTTTTTAGGACACCGGACGCCTGAATTACAGCGGCGGGGGGAGGGTTTAAGCACCTGATTAGAGCCATAGGCTTTAATAGTCTTCAAAATAGGGTGGACTTGTGGCACAGAGCATTGCGCCATGAGCCCACCCAAGTGTTACAGCAGCGAATTAATATTCACTGTTGTAACACTGATCCTCAATCCGGCCAATCAGAAGCGGTTGTGGGACTCGTTTTCTGATTGCCTGAAAAGAGAAGACTCCTGATTGGCTGCGAAGACTGAAACGGAAGCCGCCGCTGCCGTGGAGACCCGTGGAGAGCAGCATAGCTCCCAACTGTCCCTGATTTTGAGGGACTGTCCCTGATTTGGAGCAATGTCCCACTTTCCCCCTCATTTGTCCCTCATTTTGGTCTGATCTATATAGTTGTATATAAAATGCACTTTTTATCTTTCAAAAAGTGTTTCCCAGTGCTAAATATTTCATCCAGTTTCTAAATTGCTCCTGTTGTAAATTTTAAAAGCCAATATAAAGGAATAGTAATAGTAAAAACTTGTGGATTTAATTAACCTTTTTTTTGGGGTGTTAATTCTCCTTTAAGGAGGTGTGGCAGGGGGCGTGTCCTATGCCTACATATATTTGCTAGTAGGTGTCCCTCATTCCCATCTCAAAATGTTGGGAGGTATGGAGCAGGGGAACAGGAGACCTTCATGCACCTTGGGCCACTGCCCAAGGGTGCCCATTCATTAAGATGGCCCTGGAGGCCACTGCTGAGCATAGGAAGCCGAGATGGGGTTAGTGCGAACAACTGACCGATGGGGGGGGGGGGTTAGTGTCCGTGGCATACTTCCCCCCCCCCAAAAAAAAAATCCAACGGCCGCCACTGGTGAGAACTTATCTAAGAGGCAGAAATTGCTCAAGGAAACCCCTAGAAACCTCTGGAGGAACCCTAGTTCAGTAACCGTGCCATATATCATTCCTCTTTTCTCCGCCTCCAGCAGCCAAACAAAAGGTTATGCATGGAGGTGAGGGGAGGGGTGAAGGAGCTGGGCCAGCACAGACAGCGATTAGACATTCTCAGAAGAGGAGAGGTAGGGAGAGGGCTGTGCCATGACTCTCCCTGAGAAGTCAAAGTTTCCAGCAAGTTTGAAGGCTTATTTCAAACGAATAAAAAATAATGTATGGAAAAAGGAAAAGCACTGCAAGTAAAGCATTTCAAATTCGTGATTTTTCTATGATTTTACTTGCAATTTTAGAAGTCGGTGGCGGGGTCTGTTTAAAATACTTTGTATTTCGGTCCAGCACTTTATGGAAGCATTGTATTCCGGGTTATATCTTTCCGAATGACGCTTCATATATCAGTTACATGAACGATAGAGCAGGATAAGTGCGGCGGTTCATCAGCATCTCCCGGAATCTTCGGGGCAATTTCCATGAAACATTTTTAGCGTTCTAATGATAAAAGTATTATTGTCTTCACATCCTTTTAATAATCCATCATCAACTCTTCTGGGTAGAAATATTATCACCCACTGGTTAATATTGAGATGGCTCAGTATGTTCTCCTCCTTTATCAGATGAAAAATATAAAAAGTAATAAATGCAGGAGGAGAAGAAAACGACACATTCGGCCAAAGTACACCGTCCCCAATTCCGCCAGCTGCCACTTCCTTGGATGGTGGCTCTGCTTAATGCCGAAATTGCAAAAGATGTCACTCATTATAATTGAATACATTTTTTTTTTTTTGGAAGGCTAAAAAAAAAAAAAAATCCTTTTTATTTTTTTTTTTCCATTAGATTTTTTTTTTTCTTAAATACATTCAGCCAACTGGGATTTTTGTATCACTCTATATTTAAAGGGAATGTGGCAGAATTTCAACTAGCGATTTAATAAGACGCTCATTATTAACACAATGCTGGGAAACAACATGAAAAAAAAAAAAAAACATAACAAGATAAAAAATGAAAAGATTAAAAAAAAAAAAAGATTTTGTTGCAGATGTAGCGCACCTTGGTATTTAGGCATTGTCGCTAACAAATTTAGTCTGCCAGGTAGTAAGTGTCCTGGCTAATTGTTAGAGGATCCACTGGTTTTTTCCCCCTAAATCTGGATTTGCCGCACTTCTCTCTTCTGTCACTGGGTGGCACTGTTGCCGGTGACATTGGCTTGACAAGAGCCTAGGAAAGTCAGACTATGAGTGGATGGAGTGTCTCGGCCAATTGGCAGGGGTCTCTTTAGCCCTTGGCCTGCTGGGAGAGCCTATTTATTTGGGCGGAGTCAGGTGATCAGAGGTTTTGTGTCACCTGGGTGGCTGTCTGGGTGTTGAAATGCCCCAGGTTGCTAGGCCAGAAGCATAGCTCCCCACTGTCTCTGATTTTGAGGGACTGTCCCTGATTTGGAGCAATGTCCCTCTTTCCCTCTCATTTGTCCCTCATCTTGGTCTGATCTATATAGTTGTAAATAAAATGAACTTTTTTATCTTTCAAAAAGTGTTTCCCAGTGATAAACCTTTCATCCTAATTCTAAATTGCTGCATTTGTACATTTTAAAAGCCAATATAAAGGAATAGTAGTGGTAAAAAAAAAGCCCTTGTGGATTTAATGAAACTTTTTTTGGGTTAACTCTCCTTTAAGGAGGTGTGGCAGGGGGCGTGTCCTATGCCTACATACATTTGCTAGTAGGTGTCCCTCATACCAATCTCAAAATGTTGGGAGGTATGCAGAAGCCTGAGACCTTATCCGGGAGTACCTGTTTGCTAGGTTGTCTGAGGCCTATCCAGGAGTAGGAAGAGCAGCGCGGGGGTTGGGACATCAGGCTTGGAGTCCAACCAAGTTGCAGAGGTTCAGCCGGACGGGGAAACCAAGTTGTTGCTATCGGGAACAATCACTCCGGCAAAGGCGGATCAAGGCCAGAGGTAAAGGGAAAGCAGTCAACACTAAGGGACCACCCTTCCTGTTATCAGAGGTCAGTTTATGGAAGTCTGAAAGAAGTACCAGAGCAGCCTTTTTCACTAGGTGATGGTGAAGAAGTGGGAAAGCTTCAGCAAGTGCCAAGCCAGGGACCCAGCGGGTTAGCGGGGGTGACGCTTGAGGAGTATACAGCGGGTTAGATGTGGAAGAGCTCAGGAGATCCGTTGACGTCTGGGATCTGGAAGTCTAGTGAGAAACTGGGAGCTCAATGAGTGAATATCTACAGTGGGATACTGTAAGATGTAAGAAAAGATCTATACCAAGTTACTGTGAGTTACATGTATGGATCACTATTGACTGTTGCAAGTTCAGTTGCCATAGGAGACAGCAGTTTTACAAATATAGTAATGGTACCTGACTAGAAAGGCCCTTAACCTGTATAGCTGTCTTCCTATAGCGTTTTCTGAGTCTGCCAAGTGTTTTCGGAGTCTGCCATTCCATCTGCCTAACCCTCTCTCCTCCAGTTCTTGTCAAGAGACAATAAATCTCTACTGTTCGCATCCAAAAAGTGGGCGCCCAATCATTCCATCTTGCATTACACCCACTATGCCTAGTAACCCACTCTACAAGGGAGGAAGTCAGCTCCCCCCTCAGCTTCCCCCAATACTTGTAAAGAACATTGATATTGGACTTTATAGGCACTCCAGTACACCCAATTAAAAGTTTAACATCTTTATTACAAAAAAGTTTAAAAAACATTTACAAACAATGCTAAAATTCACAATATACAGTAACTGCTGCCTAAATACTAGCACTCACACCACCAATTACACCAAAAATTGCACTAAAGAATCATGTGAAACGTCTTGAATGAGTGGCAATGTTCCAACAAGCTTGGTGTAGACTTTGTTGAGGCCTACTGTGACTCACTCGACTCTACGTGTTATGCACCTTAGCGCTTCTTCAGGAGCTTAGGCATAATATATTCATCATGATAAAGGTTGACTGACAAAGGAATATAGTAAACCGATGTCCAGGACACAGCGGTGAATGCAGGAGTATGTCACCAAATATTTAGCGACATACTCCTGCATTCGCTGCTGTGTCCTGGACATCCGTTTACTATATTCCTTTGTCAGTCAACTTTCATTGTGATGAAAAAAGCATTTGGCACAGTCCCCCACACACGGCTCATGTGTAAGGTAAAGTCTACAGGCTTGGAAAGATCAATTTGTAAACGGATAGAAAACTGTCTAAAAGACCGAATTCAAAGAGTAATGGTTAATGACTCTTACTCTGAATGGTCTAAGGTTATCAGTGGTGTACCCCACGGTTCAGTGTTGGGACCCTTACTTTTTAACATCTTTATAAATGATATCGGGTCTGGGAATAAAAGTACCATTTCAGTGTTTGCAGATGACACCAAACTCTGCAGTGGAAGAAGGTCTTTACAGGATGTCTCCAATTTATAAGCTGAC
The DNA here is from genome assembly GCA_037952925.1 of Lithobates clamitans. Classification (NCBI taxonomy): domain Eukaryota; kingdom Metazoa; phylum Chordata; class Amphibia; order Anura; family Ranidae; genus Lithobates; species Lithobates clamitans. The sequence continues at coordinate 185,144 of JBBGZY010002109.1, forward strand.
CTCAATGCACTGTCTAATTGGGCAACTAAGTGACAAATGAGGTTTAATGTTGATAAATGTAAAGTTATGCACTTGGGGGCTAAGAATATGCATGTATCATACATAATAGGGGGAATACAACTGGGGCAATCCATAGAGGAGAATGATCTGGGGGTTTTGGTAGATCATAAGCTTAATAATAACATGCAGTGCCAAGCTGCGGTTTCCAAAGCGAGCAAAGTCCTTTCTTGTATTAAGAGAGGTATGGATTCCAGAGAGAGAGAGATATCATTTTGCCCCCCTGTACAAATCATTAGTAAGACCTCATCTGGAATATGCAGTTCAGTTTTGGGCACCAGTTCTCAAAAGGGATATTGGGGAACTGGAGAAAGTGCAGAGAAGGGCAACCAAAGTGATAAGAGGCATGGAGGAGCTCAGCTATGAGGAAAGATTAGAGGAACTAATCTTGAGAAGAGGAGATTTAGGGAGATATGATCAACATGTACAAATACATAAGGGGTCCATAGAGTGAATTTGGTGTTGAGTTATTCACTTAAAGGTCATCACAGAGGACAAGGGGGCACTCTTTACGTCTGGAGGAAAAGAGATTTCATCTCCAAAAAAGGAAAGATTTCTTTACAGTAAGAGCTGTGAAAATGTGGAATAGACTCCCTCCAGAGGTGGTTCTGGCCAGCTCAGTAGATTGCTTTAAAAAAGGTCTGGATTCTTTCCTAAATGTACATAATATAACTGGGTACTAACATTTATAGGTAAAGTTTATCCACAGAAAATCCGATTGCCTTCCTGGGATCAGGAAGGAATTTTTTCCCATGCTGTAACAAATTGGATCATGCTTTGTTGGCTTTTTTTCGCCTTCCTCTTGATCAACTGTGGGTATAGGATTGTGTATATGGGATTGTATTATTTTTTTTGTGGTTGAACCCTTTTTTCAACCTGACTAACTATGAATATATTATGCCTAAGCTCCTGAAGAAGCGCTAAGGTGCGAAACATGTAGAGCCACGTCACAGTACGCCTTAACTAAGTCTACACCAAGCTTGTTGGGCCATTTGTTTGTATATGTTTTTAAACTTTTTTGTAATAAAGAGCTTAAACTTTTAATTTTGTGTACTGGAGTGTCTATAAAGTCCAATATCAATGTTCTTTACTAGTATTCCAATTAACCAGGACGTGGCACATTTTGATTGTTTTGGTATCCTCAGTACCATCCTGTGGTGATACAAATAAATCGAATCCTCCTAATACTTCCCTAAGCCCATTCTCGATTAGGGATGGGCGACTGGTTCGGCCCGAGCATAAGTTTGGGCCGAACTTTGGTTGTTCGGGTGTTCTGCAGAACACCGAACAATATTAAGTGTTCGGTGTAAATTCGAAAGTTGCCAGAACACCGTTAAAGTCTATGGGACATTAACATGAAAAATCAAAAGTGTTCATTTTAAAGGCTTATATGCAAGTTATTGTCATAAAAGTGTTTGGGACCCGGGTCCAGCCCCAGGGGACATGGATCAATGCAAAAAAAAGTTTTAAGAACGGCCATTTTTTGGGGAGCCGTGATTTTATAATGCTTTAAGTGAAACAATAAAAGTGAAATATTCCTTTAAACTTCGTACCCGGGGGTGTCTATAGTATTCCTGTAAAGTAGCACAATATCCTGTGTTTAGAACAGTCCCTGCACAAAATGACATTTCTAAAGGAAAAAAAGTAATTTAAAAGTACTCGCGGCTATAATGAATTGTCGGTCCCGGCAATACGGATAAAAGAAGTAATTGAAAAAAATGTCATGGGATCCCCCCAGTCCATTACCAGGCCCTTTGAGTATGAATATTAAGGAGAACCCCAAACCAAAATAAAAAAAAATTGTGTGGGGGCCCCCCAAATTCCATACCAGGCTCTTCAGGTCTGGTATGGAAATTAAGGGGAACCCCGCACCAAAATTTTTAAAAAAATGGCGTGGGGGTCCCCCCAAAAATCCATACCAGACCCTTATCTGAGCACGCAACCTACCAGGCCACAGGAAAAGAGGGGGGGATGAGAGAGCGCCCCCCCCCCCTGAATGGTACCAGACCACATGCCCTCAACATGGGGAGGGTGGTTTTGGGGTAGCCAAAAACCTTGTCCCCATGTTGATGGAGACAAGGGCCTCATCCCCACAACCCTTGCCCGGTGGTTGTGGGCGTCTGCGGGCATGGGCCTTATCGGAATCTGGAAGTCCCCTTTAACAAGGTGACCTCCAGATCCCAGCCTCCCCCCTGTGTGAAATGGTAACGGGTACAAATGTGTCAAAATGGTACAAAAGACAAGACACAGCTTGGGACAAGTCCTTTATTAAAAAATAAAAAAATAAAAAAATAAAATGTCCCACGAAGTCCATTCATCTTCTCTCGCTCCGCCGACAGACCGAAAAAGAAAAAAAAAAACAAAGCCATGACCGACCTGTCTCCACGGGAGGCACCCGCCGTATGACACGTCTTCGCTTTAAAAGTTCTTATATAACTGAGGGCGGGGCCACACGGTGACGTTCCCAGGGGACCCCGCCCCCCTCTGATGCACGGGGACTTCCCCATGGCTTTCCTGGGGTCAGAGGGGGGTGGGGCCATCCGGTTACGTAAGTCAGTAACTGAGAGTTGCCCTAATAATGGTATTGTTTCATTCATTTGATTTCAACTGCTTTAATCACTTCCGGACCGCCGCACACTGATATACGTCCTAAGGGGGATATTGTTGTTATGGCAGCAGCTATCCTCTTTTTCAGCCGATAAGAGTTGTCTCTGTGGCGGATTCGCCGTGAGATCACTTTTATCAGAGGCGGGAGAGGGGCCCCTTCCCGCCGCGCCCCGGTGCCGTCCGCCGCTTACCGGAGCCATCGGCAGCGGCGGAGGCAATCGGATCTTCACCCTTACTGGGCATGGAGACATGTGAGGGGAAGATGGCCACCACCCGTCTCTATATCATTGCAGGGCGGAAGCGGCGTCAAAACTTCACTACCGCCCATAGCTCTTAAAGGGCCATTTAAAAAATTTTTTTTTTTTTATGACAAATGTATTTATTTATTTATTTATTTATTTTTATTGCATTTTAGTGTAAATATGATCTCATATTTAAGAGGACCTGTCATGCTTTTTTTCTATTACAAGAGATGTTTACATACCTTGTAATAGGAATAAAAGTGACACAATTTTTGTTTTATTTTTTAAAAACAGTGTAAAAATAAAGGGTAAAATAAATAAGAAAAAAACATATTTTTTTAAATGTACCCCGTCCCGCCGATCTCGCGTGCAGAAGCGAACGCATATGAAAACGGTGTTCAAACCACACATGTGAGGTATCGCCGCGATTGGTAGAGCGAGAGCAATAATTCTAGCCCTAAACCTCCTCTGTAACGCAAAACATGCAACCTGTAAAATTTTTTAAACTTCGCCTATGGAGATTTTTAAGAGTAAAAGTTTGTCGCCATTCCATGAGCGGGCGCAATTTTGAAGCATGACATGTTGGGTATCAATTTACTCTGCATAACATTATCTTTCACAATATAAAAAAAAATTGGGCTAACTTTACTGTTGTCTTATTTTTTAATTAAAAAAAGTGCGCTTGTAAGACCGCTGTGCAAATACGATGTGACAGAAAGTATTGCAATGACCGCCATTTTATTCTCTAGGGTGTTAGAAAAAAAATGTATAATGTTTGGGGGTTGCGAATTTGTTAGCAAAAAAACACTGTTTTTAACTTGTAAACAACAAATCTCAGAAAGAGGCTCGGTCCTTAAGTGGTTAAAAAGCTGAGCAAGGAAAGTTGATCTTTATGTTACTTTTTTTTTTTTCACATATTTTAACTTTCTAAAAAAGAAATACAGATCTAATGCCTGTTAGTACAGAGGTATTGTATGCAAATGACTATACTAACAGAATACAAGGACGGGCCTCAGACAGATGTTATTGCTCTCTAAATTAAGGCTCGGAGATGGCATAGTGCTTCCCTCTTTAATCCTAATGCGGTGAAGAGCCTAGGTGTAAATGCGCGATAATTTACTTGTCAGCATCAATAAAGGCATGATCCCAATGATGGGGCCAGGTGAGCAGCCTGAATGGTTCTGCTTCCCGATCAAATAAAGCTTGACAAATGGCTGGTACTCTCTGAGGTACGACTCGCGGAGCCTACAGCTGTCCATACCCAGACTTTACTGTCATTCTTAATATTCTACCCGATAAACCTGCACAGCTCGCCGTGTTCATTGCTCAATCTCTTTGTTATGAGGCAATAAAAGTATTTCTTTGGTGGCTGGCATTATGGCCAGTGGCGGCTTGTGTTTTTATTTTTGGGGGGGCGGCACGCCACCCCCTCCCCGGCGGCCAGGGGAGCGGCACTAGCGAACCCCCCCTCCCGCTATCTGCCGGTTGGTCCTTACCCCATCTAGGTGGCGGGTTGTGGGCAGCTGCTCCGGTGTCCCCTCCAGCACGGCGAGCAGGCCCCACCTAGATGGCGGGGCGAGGGCAGCTCTCTGGTGTCCCCTCCTGCACAATGGGGGGGACCTCTAGGTGGCGGGGTGCGGGCAGTGGATCTAGTGTCCCCTCCAGTACGGCGGGCAGGCCCCATCTAGGTGGCGGGTTGTGGGCAGCTGCTCCGGTGTCCCCTCCAGCACGGCGGGTAGGCCCCACCTAGATGGCGGGGCGAGGGCAGCTGCTCTGGTGTCCCCTCCTGCACAATGGGGGGGGACCTCTAGGTGGCGGGGTGCGGGCAGCTGCTCTGGTGTCCCCTCCAGCACAATGGGGTGGGGCCATCTAAGTGGTGAGGTGTGGGCAGTGGATCCGGTGTCCTCTCCAGCACAGCGGGCAGGCCTTATCTAGGCAAGGTGCGAGCAGCTCCTCCAGCGGCTTTCCGCCGTACGTCTCCACTCTCTTCCTCCTAAGCGCTAGGCATCCAATTGTACTCCATATTCCCTTCGCACACGTTCCTGGAAAAGCTCTCAAGGGTTTGGGTGCTGCAGCAACAACCAGCTGGGAACTGGTTCAGAAGTCACAAGGAAAATGTTTGCCAGCACAGCATGGATCAACAAGGAAGCGCCCAAGCGAATTATTTAATACATGATCACATCACAAGAGTAGTGCAATGTTTCTGAGTCATGTGATGCCTGACGAAGGGGTCCTGCGTGACTTTGAACTGTTGCACTACTCTTGTGATGTTTCCTTGAGACGTTCAATAGGATCGCCTGTTGTTTTGGCCAGTCGGGAAACAGATCTCACGACCCGCTTCCTGATTGGCGGGGAGGAGATTTAGTGTGAACATAGCTAATATTCATTTGCTATCCCACACAACTGGGTGGGTTTAGGGCAAAGTGCTCTGTACCCGGAGCCCACCCTTTTTTGAAGCCTAATAGAGCCTCTGGCTCTAATCACGTGCTTCAAAAAAACACCCCCCCCATTGGAATCCATGGTCTGGCACCCTGTATGTAGTTTAGGGGGCCGGACACATGGACGGGGGGGTGGCGCCCGTACGCCCCTAATGGACGGGCCACCACTGGTTGTAGCCTTGCATTGTTGGGAGTCATTTCATGGATTTTCACTGTAGAGGCTTCCACTGTTTTCATGAAATGATCGGCTTGGTGGTCTGGTAAAGTGGTCCAAAGGGTCACATACTATTTCAACCCCCTCCACATTAAGTGTGAAGCAAATACACAAACCAAGAAGTCCATGTTCCAAGCCCTTTATGCCGTAGGGGTGCTTTCCGCATGGATGGCCAATTTGCACTGTGCCAGCACACTTTTTACCTGTAAATGAATTCAAAACGAAAAGTTTTTTTTATGAAGTCAGGCTTCAAAGTACACCTGTGAACAGACTATGGACATTAAAGTAATTACATATTTTTAACAAGAAGTAAAAGAGTTTTAAAACAAGCCATCACTGACCTCTCTAGCTGTTTGTACTGTGAAGTATTCATTCTCAGAGATCCCCACAACAAAGGCTCAACGATCTCCATTCCTAACACCTTATTTATTATTTATTACAGGTACTTAAAGAGGAGTTCTGGCTGCGCTTTCTAATTGGCCTGGCAGCAGGGGAAGGAGGAAGGAGGAGGGGGCAAACTTCTGAGGGACTTCGCCACGGCGCCGTCTCCCGAAAGTGGGGACGGGGTCCTGTGGAAAATAGGTCCCTGTTTCCTCCTCCCCCCCCCGAAAGGTGCAAATGTGGCACTGGAGGGGGGAAGCAAATAAGCGGAGGTTCCACTTTTGGTTGGAACACCGCTTTAGATAGCACTATCAATGTACGCAATGCGATGCATATATATTGTACATTCACACAAGTCCCTGCCCTGAGATTATAATCTAAGGTGGGTACCTAACTCACATTAATACATACACATACTCAGGGCTGGTGCAAGGATTTTTGACACCCTAGGCGAAACCTCATTTTGCCACCCCCATTGCCCCCACCCCTGACTCCACCCCCTTTACCCTGCCAATGTGACAGAAGGCTCTGCTTCCTCTAGCGCTGGCTCCAGTGCTGTGCTGCACCTCTAATTACACTGTTTCTTGTCTGGTCATTAGCCTAGGCTTATGACATCATGCACAGCTCTGCCTCTCACTCTTGTGAGAGTTTGCCAGGAAAGGAATAGGGATAAGTCATAAGAGGGCCAATGAGAGCTGCAGAGCTGGAGGTGTGTGTCTGTGTAAATCCAGGAAGTGAACAGGCAGCAGCTTCAGCTGCCCACAGTTAAAATGGTTGTAGCCAGACTCAATGGAGGGAGATTTCTGCAGCATATTTGGCAAGTACAGAATCACAGTATATATTAAATAATATGCAGTAATATAATATAATAATATAATATAAGTGGTTGGAGGGAAGCTTCAGAATGGCAAAGATGTTTTTATTACAAATTATGTGAGCAGACTGCAGTTCCTCTTTAACCACTTCAGCCCTGGAAGATTTTCCTGCTTAATGACCAGGCCATTTTTTGCGATTCGGCACGGCGTCGCTTTAACTGACAATTGCGCGGTCGTGCGACACTGTACCCAAACAAAATTGACGTCCCTTTTCCCCACAAATAGAGCTTTCTTTTGGTGGTATTTGATCATCTCTGCGGTTTTTATTTTTTGCGCTATAAACAAAAAAAAGACCAACAAATTAAAAAAACAAAAAAAAACAAACAATATTTGTTACTTTTTGCTATAATAAATATCCCCAAAAATGTTTTAAAAAAAACACATTTCTTCATCAGTTTAGGCCGATAAATATTCTTCTACAGTTCTGGTAAAAAAAAAATAGCAATAAGCGTATATTGATTTGTTTGTGCAAAAGTTATAGCGTCCACAAAATAGGGAGTAGATTTATGGCATTTTTATTTATTTTTTTTATGACTTCTTTTTTACTAGCAATGGCTGTGATCTGGGATTTTTAGCGGTACTGCAACGGCGGACAGATTGGACACTTTTGACACCTTTTTGGGACCACTGACATTTATACAGCGATCAGTGGTATAAAAATGCACTGATAACTGTGTAAATGTCACTGGTAGGGAAGGGGTTAACACTAGGGGGCGATCAAGGGGTTAAATGTGTTCCCTAGTGAGTGTTTCTTACTGTGGGGGGGAGGGGACTGACTGGGGGAGGGAGACATATCGTTGTCCCTACTTACTAGGAACACATGATCTGTCTCCTCTCCCCTGACAGAACAAGGATCTGTGTGTTTAGACACACAAATGCCAGTTCTGGCTCTTGTGCCCACGGCCCCCCTCCCGCCATGCAGCGGGCGCGCGTGTGCCTCCGGTGGCTCTTAAAGGGGAAGACCACGGTTTGCGGCAACGTGTCTGTGATGGCCAGCCAAAGATGGTGACACTTTCTGATAAGCAACAGACCAGCTTGAAGTATCTTTGACAGAACACAGGCTGACTGTGAAGAAATGCAGTATCAGAAACCATGAAATCAGACTGAAACAGAAGTACAGTTAAATCACACTTGTTTAATAATAAAAGTAAAAAGAACAAACGTAGTCAAAACATAGCCAAAGTTCAGTAACCGAACGGATAGTCAGCCAGGCCAGAAGTCAGGGATCAATGTAGAGGAACAGCAAGCAGGATCTGGAGCCAGAAGGGATGTCAGCAAAGCCAGTCTTGAACAGGATCGCAAGAGATAGTCTCTGTGATGTTGACCAAGGCGAAGGCAGAGCTCCTCTAGACTGGACGGCTTAAGTAGGCAGGACTGATGAGCAGGATATCATCAACAGCTGAGTAACTGTGGAGAGAGATAGGAGCTGGCAATTAGCTGACAGTTGAGCGGCCAGCTCAGAGAAGGAAGGGCCGAGCCCAGCCCAGGTGTTAACTGGTCGGCAAGTGGTTAGGGGCCTCCCTGCCGCAGTATATTTACGTGGGGCGGTCCTTAAGCGGTTAAGGGGCGTGGTAGGGGTGTGTCCTATGCCTGTATACTTTTGCTAATAGGTGTCCCTCGTTCTCATCTTATAAAGTTGGGAGGTATGCCTAACCCCCTGTATACTGCTTTAGACTTTATACTGCCACCAGTTTATATTATGAAATGCCAGAACCAATGCAGCAGGCACACTCCATTGGCATCTAGATTCAATGAAGCAAGTTAACCATGGTGATCAACAGTCTTTGTTGAAAGAAACTGATCTTCAGAATAAAAGGCGGACGCCCTTAACAAACCTCTGAGCCCAAAAAAAAGTTTGAAACGTATCCAGTCTTTTGGTGCAGACGCAGTTCGCACTGACACACACACACAAACACGCGGACGGACAAGGAGAGAAGCAGACAGCGGCCGAGCTACCATTGACATTCTCTCCATAACAAGTGTTTGCCGAATCCCTCGGAGCAAGGTGACCTTTACATCACGAACCGCGTTTTCCTCCTTCCGGCAGATTGACGAAACTAATTTGGGCTCATTAACTACCCGGGTGCTATCTCCCAAAATGCTCCATCGATCTTTGCCAATATACAAAATGTCATCTTCCAGTGAGTGGCGGAGACGGCGCAGCATTTTATCGGGTATTGATCACCACCGCCGTATGTTTTCTTACCTTGAAAGAGCCATTATTTTTTTTCTCTTTTTTGCAATTTAATGCACAATTGACTTTTTTTGACTTTTTTTTTTTTTTTAAACCATAGGATTTTTTCATCAAGCTTTTTCTGGGGGGGGGGGGGGGGGGAATTCCGCAGACAAATCTTTCTTTATGAACAGAAGATACCGCCATTTTTTTTGCGTTATTTTTAACTGATCATTGCGCTGTGGTGCGACGTTGCACCCAAATAAAATGTATGTCGTTTTTTTTCCCCCCACAAATAGAGCTTTCTTTTGGTGGTATTTGATCACGCTATAAGCAAAAAAAAAAGACAGAAAATTTTGAAAAAAAAACAAAACAAGATTTGTTACTTTTTGCTATAATAATAATCCCCAAAAATGTTTTAAAAAAAAAAATTTCTTCATCAGTTTAGGACAATATATATTCTTCTACATATTTCTGGTAAAAAAAATTGCAATAAGCGTATATTGATTTGTTTGCACAAAAGTTATTGCGTCCACAAAATAAGGAATGGATTTATGGCATTTTTATGGTATTTTTATTACTTTTTTTTTTTTTTTTTACTAGTAATGGTGGCGATCTGCGATTTTTAGCGGTACTGTCTGCAATGGCGGACAGATTGGACACTTTTGACACCTTTTTGGGACCATTGACATTTATACAGCGATCAGTGCTATAAAAATGTGGGGGGAGGGGACTGACTGGGGGAGGAGACATATCGTTGTTCCTACTTACTACTGTACTGTTCCGCTCCCCTGACAGAACAGGGATTTGTGTGTTTGCACACACAAATCCCCGTTCTGGCTCTCATGCCCTGCGATCGCGGGTGGCCGGTGGCAATCGTGTCCGCAGGCCACCCACGCATCGGGCCCCCCCTCCACAATGCAGCGGGCGCCTCCAGCCGCTCTTAAGGGGGAAGACGTACCCATACGTGGTTTTGCGGGAACGTGCCAATATCCCCAAAAATGTTTTTAAAGGACAAATTTCTTCATCAGTTTAGGCCAATATATATTCTTCTACATATTTTTGGTAAAATTTTTGGTTATTGCGTCCACAAAATAGGGAATGGATTTATGGCATTTTTATGGTATTTTTATTATTATTTTTTTCCCCATCAATAAGGAAGGATTATAGGGAGGATTATAGTAAGGGAGGATTATAACTCCTGTCCATTTTTTTCCCCATCTTTGAGCCATTGGGGAGATTTCTCTTAATTTCCTCTCCCGTAGCCAAACAGGAAGTGAGAGAAAATCCCCCAAAATTTAGGACAACCTGGGCTGTCACCAGAACTACTGTCCCAATTGGAACAAATGCAATAATTTAGCAGTTGGATAAGAAGTTTATTGTACAAAATACTGCTTTTTTTATTTCATATTAATTTATTATAGCATATTTTAATAAATGTATTAATTAAAATTATATTTTAAGTAACTCATTTGTCCATAATGAATAATAAAACAACATCAACAATAATAATAATAATTTTCAAAACAGGAAGTGAGAGAAAGTTCTTCCAAAGTGAGGGCAACCCGGGAATGTTACCAGAACTAGTGTCCCGATTCGAAGATTTCCCCTCTATAACTCAACATTTGGGATTTTCTTTTACTTTCATTCTCAGTGATAACGGTAAACAGGACAAATAGAGAGGGTGAATCTCCCTAACAGGGGTACAGACAGCAATAAAAACCTGAACGGAGTTTAAACCCTCTCCACTCTATCCAAAACAAAACAAAAAAAGGCTATTTATGGTAAAATGTGGTATTTAACATTCAAATGTACAATGAATATAAAATAATATACAAATATCATAAAGTAAATAAAATAAAATATAATACAATTATTGTATTTTATATTATTATTTTATTATATTAGTATTATTTATTATATTATACAAGTATTATATTATTTATTCAACTTCTAAAACAGTATACACTTTTAGAGGGTAGGAGGTTAAATAGCTATTAATGTGGCCAACATCCTTAAAATAATACGAAAAGCATGGTTTTCCCCTTAGCATTGGGACTTTATAGGCACAAGAGCGCAACTCATTTTTAAAATTTCAAAGTTTAATTTGTAAAAAAAAAAAAAAAAAAAGCAATATCACATAAAGTGAAAAAATATATATGAAAAAAATACAATTTAAAGATAAAAGTGTGGGGTACAAATTACCGCATCATTTTTATACAAAACACCTAAACAGTGTGTATAGAGGATTTACATCAAACATTGCATAAACATAACCGACAGGTTTCGGAGTAATCTTGGCTCCTTCCTCAGGGAAAGTTTTTGCATTCAGTAGAGATACAGCCCTCAATAAACAGTATAAAATAAACAGTATAAAATAATATAAAAATATTATTTATTTTATTTATTTCAGTTATTTATATAGCGCCGTCAATTTACGCAGCGCTTTACATATACATTGTACATTCACACCAGTCCCTACCCTCAAGGAGCTTACAATCTATGGTCCCTAACTCAAATTCATACATACTAGGGACAATTTAGACAGGATCCAATTAACCTATCAGCATGTCAATTAATTATATTTTAATAAAATGAATTATGTTAAAAATATAATTATTTTGTTATCAAATAATAAAATATTATGAAAGATATAAAATATTCTAATACAATTATATCCTTTACAATAATAATAATAATAGGAATAAGAATAATAATAATAATTCTTCTTCTTATTATTATTATAATAATTATGGAAAAATGGATTACTATCAGGAACCATGAATCAGACCGAGACAGAAGAATAGTTAAATCACACTTGGTTAATAATAATAAGGTAAACAGAGTAAGCGTAGTCAAAACAAGCCAGAGTTCAGTAACCGGATCAGGTAGACAGCCAAGCAAATGTCAGAGAGCCAGAGATAAACGTAGTAGTACAGCAAGCAGGATCAGGAGCCCAAAGGAATGTCAGCCAAGCAAGTTTTCAACAGGAACACACGAGAAAGTCTCTGTGATGTTGACAAAGGCGAAGGCAGAGATCAAGTGAGCTGGACGAGTTTAAGTAGGCAGGACCAGCGAGCAGAATCAACAACAGTTGGGTAACTGTGGAGAGAGATGGGAGCTGGCAATCAGCCGACAGCTCAGAAAAGAAAGGGTATAGCCCAGCCCTGACAATTACTTTACCAAAATTATACTATAATAAATGAATATGAAATAAATAAACTTCTCATCCAAACACTAAATTATCGCATTTGTTATTTTAAAATGCCATGAAAAGAATTCCATCCATGATACATTTTTATTTGCAGGAACATTGAAGTTTACAGGACCAGCTTTCAGGGTGTCCCCTTCTTCTGGTCCAATCAGTACTTATACCCAAAACCACCGAGTGTTAGTTCTTCGTAGTCCATGAGAATGGGGGCGCTGGTCAGGGACACATCCTTTGCCCATATACTTTGTGCTACAAGGGCTCTCTCTTACGCATCTCAAAATGTTGGTAGGTACTCTGCTCAGCACTGATATCTACAAAGGTTTACTTTCAAACTTTCAGTTTTGTAAGTTTGCATGGCTCCTGTGTCATACTGGATGGGTCAAAGTTGACCTTCTTTAGACCTTACACTGCATCAAGCTGTAATGACATCCATAGATGAACACAGACTGAACACCGTAGATAAGGCATCCAGTGACACTGACACATCTGTTACGAAGCTGCCTTCTGCCAGGTACACACATTGACCCTGGAGGATAACCACCACATTTGTTTTTTGTACATCAGTTAGCACAGAATTGATTGCTGAAATTGGAACATAAGTGTAAAAAACAAACAAACAAACAAACAAAAATACTTTAATGCATGGGCAGCGAGGGGAGTCATGGGTATCGTTGGCTGTGCCTGGACAAGCTGTTTCATCTACAGATGTTTCTCATATCTACAATGATCAATAGAGCGGAGATGACTTTCACAAATGCAAGACAGCCGCATTAAAGAAAAAATACATGCCAATAGGAGAGGCTGCTGCCAAATTCAGATAAAAAAAGTAGATCTAAACCCAATAATCAGAGTTAATATAATTTCAAAAGTTCCATCTCTTCTAAATCAGCAGCTTATATTAAAATATTTCCCGGTAATCTTGCCATTGAGGTCCTTGTTCAGGTACTTCCTCTTATCAGGTGACAACTCTACCCCTATTGTGCTTCTGTGCTGTCACGCCGTTATCTTCACCCCTGGTAAAGACTATGAGTGGTGCGCTGACACACATTTTACACTTATGGATGGGTTTGGTTTTTGTCCGAACCTGGAAGTTAGATGTCATTGCTGGGCCAATGAGCCATGGGCAGGAGATTCTCCACCCTGCTGTTGCATATATACAAAGGTGCAGGGATACTGGTGACATCATTGACCTAATATGACCAGTTGGCCTGGCCACATGGCCATATTAGATCAATGGCATTGATCTGATTTGGCTGCATGGTCATATTAGGTCAAGGACATTGATCTTATTTGGCGACATGGCCTTCTTATGTTAATGAAATTGATCTGATTTGGGCATGTCCATATTGGGTCAATGACGTTGATCTGATTTGGCCACATGGCCATAATATGTTAATGAGACTAATCTTATTTGGCCATATTGGGTCAATGGCATTGATCTGATTTGGCCACATGGCCATAATATGTTAATGACATTGATCTGATTTGGCGACATGGCCATAGTGGGTCAATGGCATTGATCTGATTTGGCCACATTGCCGTATTATGTTAATAACAGTGATCTGATTTGGCGACATGCAGGGGTGTTGCTAGGTCTACAAAAGATCTGGGGCTAGAGCCCATAGCAGAGTAGTAAAGAAAGTCATATGCTTGGGTGGGCATACACATGTATATACAGTAATAAATGTGTATGTGTGTATATACCCCCAGAGAACCCCCCACTTACATCAGGGTCCCCAGAGAATCCCCCTTACATCAGGGTCCCCAGAAAGCCCCCCACTTACATTAGGGTCCCCAGAGAGCCTCCCCCTTAAAATCAGGGTCCCAGAGAGCCTCCCCTTGCATCAGGGTCCCCAGAGAGCCCCCCACTTACATCAGGTTCCCCAGAGAGCCTCCCCCCATTGGGGACCCCTGCAAAGACTCGGGGCTATGGGCCCCAGATTCGGAGCTATAGCCCCAAAAGCCACCCCCTAGCAACACCACTGGCGACATGGCCATATTGGGTCAATGGCATTGATCTGATTTGGCCACATTGCCGTATTATGTTAATAACAGTGATCTGATTTGGCCACCTGGGCATTCGAGGTGAGGTCAATGGCATTGGTCTAATATGGTAATGTACCCATATTCGGTCAATGGCATTCCACCCTTTGTGTATTTCAGCTGCAGGAGGGGTAATCTTCTGCTTGCGGTTTATTGATCCAGCAATGACAGCTAACTTCCAGGTCTGAACAAACTTGGGTTCAGACTTAAACCAAGCCTCTGGCTCTTTGGTTGTTCAGATGAATGCCTGAAGTTTAGCCCATTTGTCCCCCTGTTCGGGGGGGGGGGGGGAACCCTGCATCATATATATATATACAGTAGAAGCAGTATTTATATGATTTCTGTAGCTGAGAGCTTCCCAGTTCCCACTGTCAATAGTACCCAAGGAAGCCATCAGTTCTTGTACCCTTGGTGTCTCTAGGAACCACTGACGTTGTGGGGAATCCCCACTCATTTAAGGGGCAAGAAAAGTGGTTGCATCACTGTCCAAATATGGCCACTGGCCATATTAGATCAATGACATTGGCTTAATATGGTAATGTACCCATATTAGGTCAATGACGTCACAAGAATTCCACCGTTTGTGTCTATCAACTGTGGGGGCGGGTAATCTCCAGCCGCATTTCATTGATCCAGCAATGGCAACTAACTTCCATGGCTGGCTGAACTTGGCTTTGGACCCAGCCCAAGCCTGCACTAAAGGTCTTCACTAGTCCATAGTTGTCACTCTCAGGAAGCTGATCCAGAGCAATACTGCACATCCAATGCTGGAGAAGATGCACAAGATAGACATTAATGGGCTGGAGGAGGTCAGCAGTACTGAGATGCTTGCCTGTGACCCACTCACACCACTTCATTTATAAGAGAGCCGTCAACTTCTGTTCAACCGAAATCTTTTTTTTTTGTCCTTGGCAACTTGAGCATTTCTGCTTTAGTAATAGTGGTGACAAAAGTGAATGTACCTGGATATTTATCTTTCATAAAAGAAATGTTGTGGCTCTCCTTCTGATAATGTTCATTGCTTGGTTGCCCAAACGATCCTACCTGAGACATTCCTACATTACGACTGACTTAAAGGGGTACTCCATGTTACTCTGGAAAGTGAAGGATCCTATTTAAACAAAATACAAAATATTCTACAAAGCCAGCAGATGATCAGCCACCGATCCCAGAAATGTTTGCGATCAGAATACATTTCCAGCTCTGGGAAAATTGTTATAATTAATCTATTAGGAGCACTATGCCATTATTAGCGTCTTTACTTTCCTTCTCTGTACAACAGGTGCGGCGGATCTCTGTGTGGTGAAAACAGCTGGCGCAGCCAATAGGCGTAAACCCCGATTTGCATATTTATAGCATGTATTAATTAGCGCTAAGCCTGTTAACATGGAGGAATGTGAAATAAAACGAACAGAAAAGAGGAGTTTCAACAAGGATTAAAGAAAACCCTGAATTGATTATGGGATTTTTTTTTTTTTTTGTCAAAGAATGCATGCCAACTAAAAAATAAATAATTAAATAAAAACCTAATGAAATATTAAATAGCACCTTGCATTATGATCAAATTAAGACATTATTTATTTAAAAAAAAAAAAAAAAAATCAAATCAAAGATTAAATAAGACTTTGCATTATGATCAAATAAGACATTATTTATTAATAATATCCCAAAATTCATTTAATTTAATTACATATAAGTTACTAATAGTGCCACTGTCTAGTCCACACATTTTTACAGCGTCGCCTATGGAGATTTTTAAGTAAGTTTGACGAAATTCCACAAGTGTGCGCAATTTTTAAACGTGACATGTTAGGTATCTATTTACTCGGCAGAACATCATCTTTCAAATTATACAAAAAAATCGGGCTAACTTAAGTGTTTTATTTTTTTATTTATGAAACAGTTTCATTAACCACTTCAATACAGGGCATTTTCACCCCCTTCCCGCCCAGGCCGATTTTCAGTTTTCAGGGCTGTCGCACTTTGAATGACAATTGCGCGGTCATACAACACTGTACCCAAATGAAATTTTTATCATGTTTTTCTCCCCACAAATAGAGCTTTCTTTTGGTGGTATTTGATCACCTCTGCGATTTTTATTTTTTGTGCAACAAATAAAAAAAGACCGAAAATTTTGAAAAAAAACACGTTTTTCTGTGTCTCTGCGTTTTTTTTATTTCTTGCACTATAAACAAAAGAAGAGTGACATGTTTGAAAAAAATATTTTTTATTTTTTGCTATAATTAATTTCCCAATTTTAAAAAAAAAAAACAAAACAAATTCTTTCCTCAGTTTAGGCCGATATGTATTATTTTACATATTTTTGGTAAAAGAAATCGCAATAAGCGTATATTGATTGGTTTGTGCAAAAGTTATAGCGTCTACAAAATAGGGGATAGTTTTATGGCATTTTATTTTTTTTACTAGTAATGGCAGCGATCTGCGATTTTTATCGGGAATGCGACATTATGGCGGACACATCGAACACTTTTGACACTATTTTGGGACCATTCACATTTATACTGCGATCAGTGCTATAAAAATGCTTGATTACTGTATAAATGTCACTGGCAGGGAAGGGGATAACACTAGGGGGAGATCAAGGGGTTAAATGTGTTACCTAGGGAATGATTCTAACTGTAAGGGGAGGGGACTCACAAGGGGAGGAGACCGATCGGTGTTCCTCTGTACTGGGAACACACGTTCGGTTTCCTCTCCCCTGACAGGACGTTAATCTGTGTGTTTACACACACAGATCCATGTCTCTGCTCTGTTACTAGCAATTGCGGGTGCCCGGCGGACACAGCGGCCGCCGGGCACACGCATCTGCTCCCGAGTGACGCGGCGGGCGCGCGCACGCCCCCTAGATGGCCGGGAAGCCGAGGGCCTCATATGATGCCCAACCAGGATTGGAGATCCCTCCTGAGGCCATCATTTGACTATGGGCGGGGAAGGAAGTGGAAAAAAAAATGCATTTGTAAAATTGCTGCGCAAATACCGTGTAACATAAAATGTTGCAACAACCACCATTTTATTCTCTAGGGTTTCTGCTAATATATATATATATATATATATATATATATATATATATATATATATATAATGTTTGAGAGTTCTGAGTAATTTTCTAGGAAAAAAAATATGATTTTTACATGTAGGAGAGAAGTGTCAGAATTGGCCCGGGTGGCAAGGGGTTAATTAACATAAGTAAGTAATATACAAATACTGTATTTATTGGCGTATAACACTCACTTTTTCACCCTAAAAATTGGGTGCAAATAGCATGTGCGTGTTATACGCCAATACTTCAATTTTAGATGCCTCGGAGGGGACAGGAGAATCTCCTGTTTACTTGGCGGCCTCTGTAAAAGGAAGTCCCGTCTCCTGGGCCGCCCCCCTCCCTGTCTCCTCTAGGCTGCAGATGGGCATCGATCAGGCTGCACTGATGGCAATGGTGAGGCTGCTGCATTGATGGCAATGCTGAGGCTGCTGCATTGATGGCAATGCTGAGGCTGCTGCATTGATGGCAATGGTGAGGCTGCTGCATTGATGGCAATGGTGAGGCTGCTGCATTGATGGCAATGGTGAGGCTGCTGCATTGATGGCAATGGTGAGGCTGCTGCATTGATGGCAATGGTGAGGCTGCTGCATTGATGGCAATGGTGAGGCTGCTGCATTGATGTGGACTGATGAGGTTGCATTAATGGCACTTGTGAGGCTGCAGATGGGCATTGATGAGGCTGCATTGGTGGCAATGGTGAGGCTGCAGATGGCCATTGATCAGGCTGTATTGATGGCAATGGTGAGACTGCAGATGGGCACTGACCGTTATTTTGCTTCAAAGTTCCTTATTTAAAATTTAATTTTTTTTCCTGAAACTTCCCTCTTAAAATTAATGTGCGTGTTATACACCTGTGCGTGTTATATGCCGATAAATACGGTAATTATTATATTTAGATTTTACGGTAATTTACTATATTTTCAAAATCTTTACTCAAGCAGCTGGCTTAGCGGACAAATTATACCTTCCATCCAGTAATTTCATAGTAAATAGATAAATAATAAATTATTATGTTATAACATATAGCATAACAATATATGATTTAGGTTGTACCTTTTCAACAGCAGCAGATTCTCATTCTCCCTGTTAACAATGTGAGAAAAACACAGGATTATGGGTAAATCTTAGACCCATAAACACATGTTTTTTCCTTGTAGTTAAGAGGGCTGGGCTGGAAGGGAGCATTTGTCGTTTAGACACATTCCCCCTTCTATGACACTGCAATGAGAGGCGTGCCTCCACTGCAACCTTTTTATTGGGCAGCTTGGGCCAATTTTACTTTACCATTGGTCCAAGACTCCAAGCTGTCCATTGAGCTCATTGCCTCTGACAAGAAGTGAGGAGAGGCTCTGTGAGCTCATCCTCTCAGTCTGCTGCAAACAGAGTGTGCCGGCTTGTATTTAAACTGGCTGCTCTGTATGTAGCTTATGACAGGCTGCACAAGGAGCCCCGTATCTCCAGAACCATAGGTCGTAGGAATCCCAAATTTTGACCAGTGGTGGGGTAGGACTTCATCTACCTACCTACAATTTACCATTCTTGGGGGTCGATTGCTGAGCTATGACCCTTGAAGCTCGATGATTTTTTTTCTTCCCTGCTCTCTACCTATGTTGCCTAGTTATCATTGTTCCCAGCTCTATGTCAACTACAGAACATCCTGAAAATGTTGTAAAGTTGATTAACGTCGGGGGGGGGGGGGGGGATTGTTCTGTAGCTATTAAACACTTTTTGCCCTATGGTAACAGTTCTACTCCTCCATAGATACAGTACAAAGAGTGAATGTGGTCACCCCAGGGTGGGAAGTGTGTTACCAAGTGAAAATTAAAGTGTTACTAAACCCAGGACTCTGCATTCACTATATCTGGTCTCCCACAGTACACAGAACATGTAAATGCAATTATTTTAGTAAATATAAACTTAAGCTTCTGACAGGCTGCACAAGGAGCCCGGTATCTCCAGAACCATAGGCTGTAGGAGGCCCAAATTTTGACCAGTGATGGGGTCGGACTTCAGCTACCTACCCCATCAAGTTATGACCCTGAAAGCTCGATCCTTATTTTTTTTTTCTTTTTTATGTTCATGGAGGGTTATGCCCTGCCTCCCCTGACTGCACGCCCCTGATACAATGTTATTTTTCAACAAATGTATCCTTCTAAGTTTAATTATTTATTTATTTATTTTTTGCTATACAGCTCCAGACACAAAACGTACCTGTAAGGCTAGCTTCATATCTGTGTGGGTGCACGTAAAACGCACACGCTTCCTCACCCACATGCAGCTGCTGTTAGGAAGACGCGTGGGGATGCCATTAACTCCTAATTCCACCCCCACGCACTGAAAAACGTGGTGCAGTTTCAAGGGTTTTAAGGGTCCATGCACACTAGGAGCAGATAAAAATGAGTTTAGGAGAGTTTATGGGTATTTTTCCAAAAAAATACATTCCCCTCTTTCCATGTTTCACTACTACTACTATAATCAATATACACTTGAAGATGCCGAATGCTCCTAAACACCGCGTTTAAGCACGTTTATGAGCATTTAACATTTCTCTGCCTGAAAACTCCTCTCAAAAATGCACTTGTGATCGGTTTTTTGTCTGCCTCTAAACTTGCCTCTTAAAATATGTCTCTAAACACCATAATTTGCATGAACACAAGGGATAGCATTGAGCTGTTTTTACAGGTAGGAGAAAAAAAAACGCAAAAAACTCCTGTACAAGCAGCATTTTTTAACCACTTTAAGATCGCCCGACGCAGATATACTGCAGTAGGATGGCACTCCTGCGCAAAATCATGTACCTGTATGTGATTTCTTCCACGGGGTCTGGGGTGCGCGTGCGCACCAA
Organism: Lithobates clamitans; assembly: GCA_037952925.1. Classification (NCBI taxonomy): domain Eukaryota; kingdom Metazoa; phylum Chordata; class Amphibia; order Anura; family Ranidae; genus Lithobates; species Lithobates clamitans. The sequence continues at coordinate 205,291 of JBBGZY010002109.1, forward strand.
CGGTGACCCGCCTCCCCTCGCTGTGATTGGACACACAGCAGGAGCCAATAAGCGGGTCCGGCGGACGCGATGTCCATCGGGACACGCCGATCGTTCTGAGGAGAGGCAGAACGGCGGTCTGCCTATGTGAACAAGGCAGATCGCCGCCCTGCCAGAGGAGATAATGGAGATCTTGTGTTTCACGGATCTCTGTTTTCCCCCAGTCAATGCACTCCTCCCCCCACAGTTAGAAAGCACTGCCTAGGGACACACTTAACTAGACATGTGCGCTCATTTCGTTCCGAATTAATATTCGGACCAATTTTTCGTTATTCGTAGATTCAGATATATCCGAATACCCGATTTACAATATAAACAAATTTTACTGAATGCTCCGAATAACGTTACGAAATTTGTCCGAATTTCGAAAATTCAGGACTGAAATTCGAATTTTACATTGAACTCCAGTCGAATTCTAACGGCACATATTGCTTAAATCAAAGACTGTGTGTATTATTAGAGAACCATTTGGAAATAATTGCTGTTTTTGTTAAGCCAAAGGTGATTTAAAGGGTCATTGCAATCACTTGGTGAAGATTTTTCTTTTGTTTGTTGATTTTTGCTGCATTCAAATCGAAAACAATATAACATTTTTGTTTCGACCGATTTAAAGATTTATTGATTTGAACGTTTCAAATCGAAAAAAATCTGTAAGTTCGAAGAAAATTCGAAAACTCCCAATACGAATTCCCAATACGAATTGAACGAATCAACCAAATTGAACTAAACGAAATAGCTAGATTAACGAATCGAAACAACACGAAACAACGTTTTTCCTAATGCACATGTCTACACTTAAAGTGATTGTAAAGGTAATTAAAAAAAAAATAAATAACAAACATATCATACTTACCTCCATTGTGCAGCTTGTGGCCCCGAACCAGCTCTTCTGGGGTCTCCTGGTGACTCTCGCGGCTCCTCCCCACATCAGATAACCCCCTAGGAGAAGCACTTCCCCCAGGGGGTTACCTTGCGGGTGCACTCCTGAGTCCAGCATTTAGCACCCATTGAGGCCGAATGTATGAATCGGCCCGCCCCCGGCGCTCGCGTCATTGGATTTGATTGACAGCGGCGGGAGCCAATGGCTGCGCTGCTATCAATCTATACAATCAAGAGCCGAGAACTCCAGGCAGAGAGACAGCGTGTCCCCGCCGGGTCAAGTTCGAGGGTTCAGGTAAGTAAAATGGGGGGGGGGTTAATGCATAGGATGCATTAAGGTGAAAAAACACAAAGGTTTGCAACCCCTTTAACCCTTAGATCGCCCCTGATGTTAACCCCATCCCTGCCAGTGTCTTTTTTTTTTTTTTAGCACTGATCACTGTAATAATGTCCCTGGTTCCCAAAAAGTGGCAAAAGTGTCTGTTAGGTGTCCGATTTGTCCGCCGTACTGTCGCAGTCCCACTAAAAAAATCGCTGATTGCTGTCATTGATCGACTAGTAAAGAAAATAAAAATAAACAATACATTCCATAAAATGATCCCATAGATTGTAGACTCTGTAACTTTTGCGCAAACCAATCAATATACGCTTTTTGGGATTTTGTTTACCAAAAATATTTAGCTGAATACAAATTGGCCTAAATTGATGAAGAAATTAGATTTTTAAAAAATATTTTTTAATTGGGTATGTTTTATAGCAGAAGGTAAAAAATATTGTTTTTTTTTTCAAAATTGAAAATTTTTTTTCAACATTTTGTTTTGAATTGTAACACGTAAAATACTACAAGAGAAGAAAAGAGAAGGGAAGAGAGAGGAGGAGAAGAAAGAGAAGAGAGAGGAGAAGAGTAAAGAGTTGAGAGAGGAGAAGAAGGGAAAGGAGAGAGAGGAGAAGAAGATAGATAAGAGAGAGAAGAAGAAGAAGGAGAATAGAGAGGAGAAGAGGAAAGAGACGAGAGAGGAGAAGAGGAAAGAGACGAGAGAGGAGAAGAGGAAAGATACGAGAAAGGAGAAAAAGGAAGATAAGAGAAAGAGGAAAAAGAAAGAGAAGAGAGAGGAGAGGTAGAAAGAGAAGAGAGAGGAGAGGTAGAAAGAGAAGAGAGAGAAGAAGAAGAAAGAGAGAGGAGAAGAAGGAAGAGATGAGAAAGGAGAAGAGGAAATAGGCAAGTGAGAAGAGAGAAGAGAAGAAGGAAGATAAAGGAGAGAGAGGAAAAAGAAAGAGAAGAGAGAGGAGAAGTAGAAAGAGAAGAGAAGAGAAGAGAAAAGAAGAGAAGAGAAGAGAAGAGAAGAGAAGAGAAGAGAAAAAATATTAGGAGAAGCTGTTTGTGCAAAATGATATACATGAAGAAACTGAACGCATTTCTTTTATATTGTAACACATAAAATACCAAGAGAAGAGAAGAAAAGAAAAGGGAAGAGAGAAAAGAAGAAGAAAGAGAGAGGAGAAGAAGAAAGAGAAGGGAAATTAGAAGAAGAATGAGACAAGAGAGGAGAAGAAGGAAGATAAGAGAGAGGAGAAGAAGGAAGATAAGAGAGAGGAGAAGAAGGAAGAGAAGCGAGAGGAGAAGAAGAAAGAGAAGAGAGAGGAGAAGAAGAGAGAGGAGAAGAAGGAAGAGAAGAGAGAGAAGAATAAGACAGAGAAGAGAGAGGAGAAGAAGAAAGAGAAGAGAGAGGAGAAGAAGGAATAGAAGAGAGAGGAGAAGAAGGAAGAGAAGAGAGAGGAGAAGAAGGACGATAAGAGAAAGAGGAAAAAGAAAGAGAAGAGAGAGGAGAGGTAGAAAGAGAAGAGAGAGGAGAAGAAGAAAGATAGAGGAGATGAAGGAAGAGATGAGAATGAAGAAGGGGAAATAGGCAAGTGAGGAGAAGAGAGAAGAGAAGAAGGAAGATAAGAGAGAGAGAGGAAAGAGAAAGAGAAGAGAGAGGAAAGAGAAAGAGAAGAGAGAGGAGAAGTGAGAAGAGAAGAGAAGAGAAGAGAAGAGAAGAGAAGAGAAGAGAAGAGAAGAGAAGAGAAGAGAAGAGAAGAGAAGAGAAGAGAAGAGAAGAGAAGAGAAAAAATATTAGGAGAAGCTGTTTGTGCAAAATGATATACATGAAGAAACTGAACGCATTTCTTTTATATTGTAACACATAAAATACCAACGAAGAGAAGAAAAGAAAAGGGAAGAGAGAAAAGAAGAAGAAAGAGAGAGGAGAAGAAGAAAGAGAAGAGAAATTAGAAGAAGAAGAATGAGACAAGAAAGGAGAAGAAGTAAGAGAAGAGAGAGGAGAAGAAGAAAGAGAAGAGAGAGGAGAAGAAGAAAGAGAAGAGAGAGGAGAAGAAGGAGAGAAGAGAGAAGAGAAGAAGAAAGAGAAGAGAGAGGAGAAGAAGAAAGAGAAGCGAGAGGAGAAGAAGGAAGATAAGAGAGAGGAGAAGAAGGAATAGAAGAGAGAGGAGAAGAAGAAAGAGAAGAGAGAGGAGAAGAAGGAAGATAAGAGAGAGGACAAGAAGGAAGAGAAGCGAGAGGAGAAGAAGAAAGAGAAGAGAGAGGAGAAGAAGAAAGAGAAGAGAGAGGAGAAGAAGGAATAGAAGAGAGAGGAGAAGAAGGAAGAGAAGAGAGAGGAGAAGAAGGAATAGAAGAGAGAGGAGAAGAAGAAAGAGAAGAGAGAGGAGAAGAAGGAATAGAAGAGAGAGGAGAAGAAGGAATAGAAGAGAGAGGAGAAGAATGAAGAAAAGAGAGAAAAGAAGAAGAAAGAGAAGAGAGAGGGGAAAAAGAGAGAGGAGAAGAAGAGAGAGGAGAAGAAGGAAGAGAAGAGACAGGAGAATAAGACAGAGAAGAGAGAGGAGAAGACAAAAGAGAAGAGAGAGGAGAAGAAGGAAGAGAAGAGAGAGGAGAAGAAGGAATAGAAGAGAGAGGAGAAGAAGGAAGAGAAGAGACAGGAGAATAAGACAGAGAAGAGAGAGTAGAAGACAAAAGAGAAGAGAGAGGAGAAGAAGGAAGAGAAGAGAGAGGAGAAGAAGGAATAGAAGAGAGAGGAGAAGAAGGAAGAGAAGAGTGAGGAGAAGAAGGAATAGAAGAGAGAGGAGAAGAAGAAAGAGAAGAGAGACGAGAAGGAAGAGAAGGGAGAGAGGAAGAAGAAAGAGAAGAGTGAGGAGAAGAAAGAAGAGAAGAGAGAGGAGAAGAAGGAAGAGAAGAGAGAGGAGAAGAAGGAAGAGAAGAGAGAGGAGAAGAAGGAATAGAAGAGAGAGGAGAAGAAGGAAGAGAAGAGAGAGGAGAAGAAGGAATAGAAGAGAGAGGAGAAGAAGGAAGAGAAGAGTGAGGAGAAGAAGGAATAGAAGAGAGAGGAGAAGAAGGAAGAGAAGAGTGAGGAGAAGAAGGAAGAGAAGAGTGAGGAGAAGAAGGAATAGAAGAGAGAGGAGAAGAAGAAAGAGAAGAGAGAGGAGAAGAAGGAATAGAAGAGAGAGGAGAAGAAGGAATAGAAGAGAGAGGAGAAGAAGGAATAGAAGAGAGAGGAAAAGAAGAAAGAGAAGAGAAAGAGAGAGGAGAAGAAGAAAAGAAGAGAAGAGGAGTGGAGAGAGAAAATATTAGAAGAAGCGATTTTGTACAGAATGATATATAGATGTAGAAACCGAACGCATTTCTTTTGTATTGTAACACATAAAATACTAATAGCAGATGGCAGAACAATGTTGTTCGTCTTGCTTCAATTATGAAAAAGAAGAGATGAAAACACATATTTGGGAACTGGCACATCAAATAACTGTCTGGAAGGAGCTGGTTTATTAATATTTCGAAAACAGCTGAAATACGGAACATAACAATATGCCACACAAGTTGCTCCTTTTAATATAGTCTAATTTTCATTCTACCCTGAGCAGTGGGATCCTATTGCACTTGCAAATCCCATATGTCAGTTCCTATGAAGGTGCAGTTTAGGACAGGCATAGTAATAATAAAGCCAGGTTTCTAGCAAGCTATCTTGGTGATCTGCTGTTTAAAGGGAAACTGTAGAGATTTTGGATCCATTTTATTTTTTAAGAGACACTATCGCCTAGTCCATTCTGGACAACTCAATTCTCCAGCACTCTACTTCTTCTTCCTCTATGACCACCACTGTAAAATATCCAATGCTTCTGGGTATGACAGAGCATGTGACCTCCTCCTATGATGAAATGCTCAAACAAAGCGACCAAAAAAAGAAAAAAAAATGCAAATGCAAAGGTTTTTTTTTAAAAAAACTTTATTTAGCATGTTGATTGGGGGTAGGGGGGAAAGGGGCAGGGAAGGCAGATTAAACATCAGCATTATTTCATACATTCAGGGTTTACATCTAAGTTAACCTGATTTCTCTCAGATCTACTGCTTCAGAATTATTCAGCGTTCCGTATATACACTATATTACCAAAAGTATTGGGACATCTGCCTTTACACGCACATGAACTTTAATGGCATCCCAGTCTTAGTCCGTAGGGTTCAATATTGAGTTGGCCCACCCTTTGCAGCTATAACACTCTTTTGGGAAGGCTGTCCACAAGGTGTAGGAGTGTGTCTATGGGAATGTTTGACCATTCTTTCAGAAGCGCATTTGTGATGTCAGACACTGAAGGGCACGAGAAGGTCTGGCTCACAGTCTCCGCTCTAATTCATCCCAAAGGTGTTCAAGCGGGTTGAGGTCAGGACTCTGTGCAGATCAGTTGAGTTCCTCCACCCCAAACTCACTCATCCATGTCTTTATGGACCTTGCTTTGTGCACTGGTGCGCAGTCATGTTGGAACAGGAAGGGGCCATCCCCAAACTGTTCTCACAAAGTTGGGAGCATGAAATTGTCTAAAATGTCTTTGTATGCTGACGCCTTAAGAGTTCCCTTCACTGGAACTAAGGGGCCAAGCCCAACCCCTGAAACACAACCCCACACCATAATCCCCCCTCCACCAAATGATTTGGACCAGTGCACAAAGCAAGGTCCATAAAGACATGGATGAGGGTGGAGGAACCTGACTGGCCTGCACCTCAACCCGATAGCACACCTTTGGGATGAATTCGAGCGGAAACTGCGAGCCAGGCCTTCTCGTCCAACATATGTGCCTGACCTCACAAATGCGCTTCTGGAAGAAAAGTCAAACATTCCCATAGACACACTCGTTGTGGACAGCCTTCCCAGAAGAGTTGAAGCTGTTATAGCCTCAAAGGGTGGGCCAACTCAATATTGAACCCTACCCACCATATCTGGGATGCCATCAAAGTTCATGTGCGTGTAAAGGCAGATGTCCCAATACTTTTAGCAATATATTGTATGTTGGGTAGCCTGTCCTGTACAACTCCTTTGGTTTGATGCATCATCCATCAAATTTAACCTTACAAGTCAGGTTGAATCTAATAGTTGGCTTTTAGGAGTTGCCTACTATTGAAATTTTGGACATCAGGATCTCTGTACATGAGGGACAACAAGGTTCCTGCAGAGGGTGTGTTTGGGAACACCTCTCCTCTTTTACAAACAGACAGGTAAAAGGAGTTCTCAGATTATGAAGAAAGGGAAGTAGACTAGAGGACTGTACTCTAGCAGTGCTTGGGTAAAAAAAAACTGATATACAAAAATACAAAATATGCTTTTTTTGTACATAATAACTTGACATTTTCAGAATGTCAGGGCTCAGTGTGTATACAGAAGCATGGAGGAGAAACATGGATTTAATGTTAGAGACAGTGTCTGCAGGTTATTGTGTCTCACCCATCTGCCAGTGTTATAACTTTGCAAAATGAAAAGATGAGGGCTCCGAAAAAAGAAAAAAAAAATCTACTAAAACACTCTCCAGCTATTTTTAGAGGGTATTTTTTTTTCAAGGCTGGCAGTTCAGGCCTCCCAAACACTGTCCCCATTAAAAGCCTCTCAGGAGAAAGTGTTTCTGTGGAGCACAATGTTTTCTGTCAACTGAATGAAGCTCTATGGAAACTATAATGACAGATACAATAACTCAGCAATGGCCAGACTGATGGATGATGGCCCTCACTTCTAAGGAAGCTTTGGTGAAACCTGAAAAAGGATTTGATTTATTCTATGGAGGGAAACAAAATGCGCTTTTTAAAAACTTTTACCGTGAACCATAGTCAAGGACTCAAGCTAAACATTTTTCTATGCTAAAGCTAAATATTTTCTATGGTGACTGATAGAAACATAGAAGAGCGACAGCAAAACAAGACCAAATGGGTCCATAAAGTCTAGTTTTTATTTTTTTTATTTTACGTTTTTTGTCTGAGCATAAATCTATGTTTTTCCCAAACATGTTTGCATCCAATTACTGACTAACTCACTACATGTCCCCATATTCTTGATATTAGCTTCATACCCAAAATATTGCTCTCCTGAACCTTATTCATACCCTTCATGTATTTAAAGGTTTTAGTCATGTTTTTACGTTCCCCTCTTTCCAGTGAAGACATATTAAGACATATTAAGTTCCTGACATCCCTCGTGAAATGTTTGATCCCTCAGACCTTTCACCAATTTTTTTGCCCATCTCTGGACTTGTTCTATCTCATCAGCATCTTTTTCTACGGGAGGTCTTGAGAACTAGATGTAGTGTTCTAAAGTGACCTACACCAGGGCTCAAAATCTTAAGTCCTGAGCTACTAGCCAGGACTAGAAACTGTAATGACAGATACAATAACTCAGCAATGGCCAGACTGATGGATGATGGCCCTCACTTCTACGTGAACCATAGTCAAGGACTCAAGCTAAACATTTTTCTATGCTAAAGCTAAATATTTTCTATGGTGACTGATAGAAACATAGAAGAGCGACAGCAAAACAAGACCAAATGGGTCCATCAAGTCTAATTTTTTTTTTTTTATTTTACGTTTTTGTCTGAGCATAAATCTATGTTTTTCCCAAACATGTTTGCATCCAATTACTGACTAACTCACTACATGTCCCCATATTCTTGATATTAGCTTCTTACCCAAAATATTGCTCTCCTGAACCTTATTCATACCCTTCATGTATTTAATGGTTTTAGTCATGTTTTTTCTTTCCCTTCTTTCCTGAAGACATATTAAGTTCCTGAAATCCCTCTTAAAATGTTTTATCCCTCAGACCTTTCACCATTTTTGTTGCCCATCTCTGGACTCGTTCTATCTCATTAACATCTTTTTTGTACGGGAAGTCTTGAGAACTAGATGCAGTATTCTAAATTGACCTACACCAGGACTCAAAATTACTAGCCAGGCCTTAAGAGTTATGCCGCGTACACACGGGCGGACTTTTCGACCGGACTGGTCCGACATACTTTCCATCGGACTTTTGACGGACTTTCTAACGAACGGACTAGCCTACACACGATCACACCTAAAGTACGATGGATTTGTACGTGATGACGTACACCGGACTAAAATAAGGAAGTTAATAGCCAGTAGCCAATAGCTGCCGTAGCTTAGTTTTTTTTCCGTTGGACTAGCATACAGACGAGCGGATTTCTGGGTCCGGCGGAGTTACGACGTAAAGATTTGAAGCCTGTTCCAAATCTAAAGTCCGTCAGATTTGCAACTGGAAAAGCCAGCTGAAGGTCCGGTGAAGCCCACACGCGATCGGATTGTCCGCCGGATTGGGGCCGTCCGCATCCGTCAGACCAGTCCGGTCGAGAAGTCCGACCGTGTGTACGCCCCATTACTCGCCACCAGTTGCCCCATCCAAGCCCTACCCTGGTCCGCCCCTAATTCCGCCCCTAAACATGCCCATGCTACAAGACATTAGGCTACCTACCACTGCCAGTTTTATCATATGGCAAGGCTGCAAGACATGGGGGTATCTACCACTATAGGTGTAGACAGAAAAGATATTCTCCTGCTCTCGTGCTGGTGCTTTTAGTACAAAATGGTAGTATTTTCAAATGATTTAACATATTATGCGAAGAGAACATGCGTGTCCCGCTGCCTGAACTGACAGGGGAAGTCTGGAAAAGCTGGATGGTGAGGGAGAAAGGAGGCGCGTGACCTAACGCATGAATCAAGTTAATAAATAAAGTTTATTCTAAACAAATAAATGAATACAACGAAAATGACTACATGTTCATAAAAAACAGGTTACAATATTCTCATTTGATAAAATAGTGGAAATGATTAGAAAACCCATGCAAGGGTATAGGCTGAATCAATGGCTGAATCAATGGCTAACACGTTTTGAGGGGATTCCTCTTCATCAGAGCCTTGGAAGACAGAAAATGGTCTGTATTATGTGGTGGATTTATATAGAGAGCGATGACTGTGTGGGAGATGTGTCACATGACAGATGGTGGATTCTCCTCTGTGCTAGTGGTGTTCCCATCCACATCACAACGCTCTTGATCCGTATGTGTCTCTGATGTTTGCAGTGTGTCTCTGACGGAGACTCTTTACCACGTGATCAGCCATGTCTAATCACGGCTGATCCCAGTGTAAACAGGAAGAGTAGTTGATCAACTTTTCCTCACTCGCGTCTGTCAGACACAAGTAGAGGCTGCTCCTCTGACGGGGGGGGTGTCTGTGCTGATTGATTATCAGCGCAACCCCCCCGAGGATGCCCACACTGGACCACCAGGAATGCCACCAGGACCACCACAGATGCCCACCACTAGTCACCACCAGGTATGCCACCCATGGCCTCCAGGGATGCCAATCGGTGCCCACAATGGATGCCAATCAGTGCCCACAATGGATGCCAATCAATGCCCAACAATAATGCCTGCCAATCCATAATGCCCATCAGTACCATCCATTAGGGTACATCAGTGCCACCTATCAGTGCCCATCCGTGCCACCTATCAGTGCCCATCCATGCCGCCTTTCAGTGCCTATCAGTGCTGCCTTTCAGTGCCCATCAGTACTGCCTTTCAGTGCCCATCAGTGCCACCTATGTGTACCCATCAGTGCTGCATATCAGTGCCACCTATCAGTGCCCCATCAGTGCTGCATATTAGTGCCCATCACCAGTGACCATCAATGCCACCTCATCCGTGCCCATCAGTGCCGCCTTATCAGTGCCCGTCAGTGCAGCCCTATCAGTGCCCATCAGTGAAGGAGAAATGTTACTTATTTACAAAGTTTTGTAACAGAAACAAACAAAAAAAAAACGTTTATTTTCAAAATTTTCGTTTTTTTTTTAAATTTGTTTAGCAGAAAATAAAAATCCCAGAGGTGATCAAATACCACCAAAAGAAAGCTCTATTTGTGTGAAGAAAATGATAAAAAATGTAGTTTGGGTGCAGTGTAGCATGACCGCGCAATTGTCATTCAAAGTGCGACAGCGCTGAAAGCTGAAAATTGGCCTGGGCGGGAAGGTGTCTAAGTGCCCGGTAATGAAGTGGTTAACTAAATTACTAAACAGTAGTGCCCACTATGGGGGTTTAATTACAATACTCCTATTTCCATAATGTCATTCATTTCTATATATATATAGTACAAGGGTCCTCTTTACAGAAAAGACAGGTCAGCGTTTTCCGCCACGCCGGGCTCTTTCCTAGAGGCATTCAAATACAATAACCCATCAGCCCACAGCGGCGTGCATTTTTTTTTTTATAGAAAGTGGAAATAATATTGGATGTCGACGGGTGTGAGCGGCAAGAATAGTCATTCTCTTTCCTTTTTTTTATCACACCTCAGCAGAGAGTACATGTGTTGACAAATACAGCAAGAAGAGATCAATACTTTCATTGCAATGTCATTCTGGAAACACGCGTCCAATGCAAAGAGTATTCAGAGACGGAGAACGGATTAGAGATGACAGCCGCCCCGGAGAGCGAGGGAGGAGAGACTGGAGGAGCAGCCGGCTTTACAGGGCCAACTACATTTAGGTGAATCTGGCAAAACGTTCCCTCAAAGATCATAATCTTTTCCATTTTCCTGGCCATAGCTGACCATCCTTAAAGGGACCTTCCATGAAAGAAATGTGGAAGCTGCTGCATCTTTGCTGACTTCTCATTTTACAGATGCCAGTTGCTTGCCTGTCATTCAGCCCCTCTTGTTTTAATACTGTGAGTGAGTAATCCGGGACAAGTATGAGGATAAGGACCACTGACCTTAGGCTGACTTCCCCAACGTTTTTGGGTCAGTGAATTACTTAGCCAGGCGGGCCAGCATATGGCTGCCCCCCCCCATGTACATATATAATTATAAACCACATATGGGGGGGTGGATTTGCTAAAACTGCAGCGCTCGGAATCTGGTGCATCTGTGCATAGTAACCAATCAGCTTCTAACATCAGCTTGTTAAATTAACCACTTGCTGACCACTGCACGCCGATATACAGTATGTCACAAAAGTGAGTACACCCCTCACATTTTTGTAAATATTTTATTCTATCTTTTCATGTGACAACACTGAAGTAATGACACTTTGCTACAATGTAGTGAGTGTACAGCTTGTATAACAGTGTAAATTTGCTGTCCCCTCAAAATAACTCAACACACAGCCATTATTGTTTAAACCGCTGGCAACAAAAGTGAGTACACCCCTAAGTGAAAATGTCCAAATTGGTCCCAATTAGCCATTTTCCCTCCCCAGTGTCATGTGACTCGTTAGTGCTACAAGGTATCAAGTGTGAATGGGGAGCAGGTGTGTTAAATTTGGTGTTATCGCTCTCACTCTCTCATACTGGTCACTGGAAGTTCAACATGGCACCTCGTGGCAAAGAACTCTCTGTGAATTTGAAAAAAGAATTGTTGCTCTACATAAAGATGGCCTAGGCTATAAGAAGACTGCCAAGACCCCGAAACTGAGCTGCAGCACGATGGCCAAGACCATACAGCCGTTTAACAGGACAGGTTCCACTCAGAACAGGCCTCGCCATGGTCAACCAAAGAAGTTGAGTGCACGTGCTCAGCATCATAGCCAGAGGTTGTCTTTGGGAACTAGACATATGAGTGCTGCCATCATTGCTGCAGAGGTTGAAGGGGTGGGGGGGTCAGCCTGTCAGTGCTCAGACCATACGCCGCACACTGCATCAAATTGGTCTGCATGGCTGTCGTCCCAGAAGAAAGCCTCTTCTAAAGATGATGCACAAGAACAGTTTGTTGAAGACAAGCGGACTAAGGACATGGGTTACTGGAACCATGTCCTGTGGTCTGATGAGACCAAGATAAACTTATTTGGTGCAGATGGTTTCAAGCGTGTGTGGTGGCAACCAGGTGAGGAGTACAAAGACAAGTGTGTCTTGCCTACAGTCCAGCATGGTGGTGGGAGTGTCATGGTCTGGGGCTGCATGAATGCTGCCGGCACTAGGGAGCTACAGTTCATTGAGGGAACCGTGAATGCCAATATGTACTGTGACATACTGAAGCAGAGCATGATCCCCTCCCTTCGGAGACTGGGCCACAGGGCAGTATTTCAACATGATAAGGACCCCAAACACACCTCCAAGACAACCACTGCCTTGCTAAAGAAGCTGAGGGTAAAGGTGATGTACTGGCCAAGCATGTCACCAGACCTAAACCCTATTGAGCATCTGTGGGGCATCCTCAAATGGAAGGTGGAGGAGCCCAAGGTCTCTAACATCCTCCAGCTCCGTGATGTCATCATGGAGGAGTGGAAGAGGACTCCGGTGGCAACCTGTGAAGCTCTGGTGAACTCCATGCCCAAGAAGGTTAAGGCAGTGCTGGAAAAGAATGGTGGCCACACAAAATATTGTCACTTTGGGCCCAATGTGGACATTTTCACTTAGGGGTGTACTCACTTTTGTTGCTATCGGTTTAGACATTAATGGCTGTGTGTTGAGTTATTTTGAGGGGACGGCAAATTTACACTGTTATACAAGCTGTACACTCACTACTTTACATTGTAGCAAAGTGTCATTTCTTCAGTGTTGTCACATGAAAAGATACAATAAAATATTTACAAAATTGTGAGGGGTGTACTCACTTTTGTGAGATACTGTACGTCGGCACAATGGCAGCGGTGGCCAAATGGGCGTACCTGTACGTCCCCTTTAATTGGCGGGGTTAGCGCGCGCGCGCGTACAGCGTGATCCTGCCCGCGGGTCCCGCGGACTCGATGTGCATAGGATTTAATGCATAGGATGCATTAAGGTGTTTAAACACGAGGGTTTATAACCTCTTTAAGCTTTTACAATAAATCCTGGAAGCTGATTGGTTTCTATGCAGAGCTGTACCAGATTCTGGGTGCACCAGTTTAAAGGGTAACTCCACTTTCGTGAGGGAAAAAAAATATCAAATAAAAAAATAATATATTGCATATAATTGCGACACTAATCATATTGTACATAATTGTTATTAAAAATTATCTTACCTTTTCAATCTGCAGCCGCTGTAATTTTCTGAGAATGCATGCATTGCAATATGGCTACCTGGATTTGTTCTGTACACAGAATATGTACTGACCACTCCCCAGAAACATCATTTCCTGGTTGTGTGATTGACTCACCAATTTTCCCAGAAGTCTGCCTAAGATAGTCAGATTTCAGGCATCCCCTGCAACAAAAATGTCATTTTTGGAGAGATACTTCCAATAGGAGGTTAGGATCTAAAGGGATGCAGGCCCAGCAGATTTCCTCATTAGTGCCCTGCAGCTGCCACAGCTGACAGTTAAAGGGGTTGTAAACCCTTGTGTTTTTTCACCTTAATGCATCCTATGCATTAAGGTGAAAAAAACACCTGGCAGCCACATCCCCCCCACCCCATCTTACTTACCTGAGCCCTGGAATTTCACCTGGCGGAGACGCGCTCTTTCTTTGCCCGGGGTTCTCAGCTCTTGATTGGATATATTAATAGCAGCGCAGCCATTGGCTCCCGCTGCTGTCAATCAAATCCAATGACGTGGGGGGGGGGGGCAAGTCCGGCATTCGTGTCTATGGACGCAAATGCTGGACTCGGGAGTGCGCCTGCAAGGTAACTCCCCGGGATAGCACTTCTCCTAGGGGGTTATCTGATAAGAGGAGGAGCTGCGAGATCCGCTGAGGGACCCCAGAATTTAGGTGTTCAGGGCCACTCTGTGCAAAACGAACTGAAGAGTGGAGGTAAGTGTGACATGCTTGTTATTTAAAAAAAAAAAAAAAAAACACGACCTTTACAATCACTTTCATTATGAAATCACTCCCATTAGACCCACTCAGTACAGAGGCACAGACAAACACACAGGGATTTCTTCAAAGTAACAAAAGGTTGGAATCTGCAACAAAGGTTGTTATAATCCCTGCAATGTACATCGATCACCCAGAGGGGAATGTTTTTTTCTCAACAAAAATGGAGTTATGCTTTAAGTCAGTGGTTCTCAAATCCTGTCCTCAGGACCCACCAACAGGTCAGATTTTAAGTATTACCTTGGGGAGATGCAGACTAGAATACTGCAATCACTGAGCAGCAAATTTGGGATGGGGGTGACCACCTGTGATGTATTTCAGTTATCTTGCAAACCTGGCCTGTTAGTGGGTCCTGAGGACAGGAGTTGAGAACCACTGCTTTAAGTAAATATTCTCCATAGTGAGAAGGTTTTTCAGTTCAGTTCCTTGAAAAAGTATTCATACCCTTTGACATTTTCCACATTTTGTCAAGTTACAACCAAAAACGTAAATAGAGACATACCCAAAAAGACTGGAATCGCAGCGAAAGGAGGTTCTACAAAGTATTGACTCAGGGGGGCTGAATACAAATGTACCCCACACTTTTCACATATTTATTTTTAAAAAAACATTTATCTCTTTCCTTCCACTTCACAATTATGTGCCACTTTGTGTTGGTCTATCACATAAAATCCCAATAAAATACATTTAAGTTTTTGGTTGCAACGTGACAAAATGTGGAAAATGTCAAGGGGTATGAATACTTTTTCAAGCCACTGTATAAGAGTATTTGCAGAAGCTGTCAGGCCTCCATTACTTTCAATAGTGCTGTTTCCCACAGATAATCAACAGGAACCCATGCTAGGTATCCTGTATGTAATCGCTAATGGTTCCATTTGCAAGCATGAATGGGGCCTTAAAGCAGTATGTAGGCAGGTGTAGTGCGACCTCCCTGCACAGGTGGCGTCATGACAGGCGCCGCTATCCAGAGACAACACTTGTACCTCTGAGGCCTCCGTAGGTGTCATTGGGGGAGCAACTGTCTGATTGGATGCTGCTGCCCTGGATGACCTCGGTGGCCATCTTCAGTGAGGACAATGCTAAAGAAAATAGCCATAGTCCCTCTGTAGTTGGCGTGCATTTGCAAAGTGG
The DNA here is from genome assembly GCA_037952925.1 of Lithobates clamitans. Classification (NCBI taxonomy): domain Eukaryota; kingdom Metazoa; phylum Chordata; class Amphibia; order Anura; family Ranidae; genus Lithobates; species Lithobates clamitans. The sequence goes on from JBBGZY010002109.1 coordinate 220,435, forward strand.
TTATGTCAGAGAAAGGAGCTGGCTAGGGACAGTATGCTTAGCATAGGGAAAGGTTCTAGTGGAAGAGGGATAGAGTAGGGCATGATGTACACCTGTGTCACTAGCCATGAGCTCTTCCCCTCTTCAGGCGCCTTGTTGTCAGACTGACTACCAGCCACATCCTTCATCAGATGTTGCCAGGCATTGTAAGCTGTCTAGAGTATCTTCTGCAATACTAACACTGCAAGACCTTCTGTAAAGTACTGCTGTGGCTGGCTTGGCCGTGTTGCACAGATCCTGTTACCACTCTGTCTAAACTTTTGTGCTAATACACTTTGCTGCATTCATTGGTCTCTGTAGAGTAAAGTGTATGTATAAAGCCTCGTACACACGATCGGATTGTTGGCCAACAAAACCGGGGACTTTTGTCTGAAGGGTGTTTGCCCAAACTTGTCTTGCATACACACGGCAAGGAATTGTTGGCCAACAATTACGAACGTAGTGATGTACTAGACGTACTACATGGTTTTTCAAAATAAAGGGGACAGTGCGGGACTTTGAATGAGGCACGTAGACATCACTCAGGGGTCAAGACAAGGTACTTTATTACATACCATAAAATTCATAAAAATCATTAGATATGTTACAATATAATTCATTAATATACACAAAAGGAACATGATTGAACATGACAGTATAGAGGGATTGAGCCTACGCAACTTGAGAACTTCCTATTGCAGCAGAATAATTGAACTTCATGAACATCTAAGATTATACATATGAATAATAACAAGATCGGTATAAACATTGCATTACAAAGGCTCTACGCGTTTCGTGGAGTATTTAATATCCACTCTTCAGGAGCAGCAATGTAAATGTCTGAAATGAAATGAAATGAAACACAAGGGTTTCAAAGTCACTGCCTAAGAAAAGATGAAAAATAGAAAATAAAACAGCAATTACAAGAGGAGTGTGGATCAAGGAATCTAACTTTGTCAGAAAAATACCCACAATCGCAAAAAATGAGAGCTGGAAACCCCCCTTAGGGCATCTTTTCCGTGAGCTGTGGTAGTGTGAGGCATGGCCCCTGCATATCCACGTAGGGAGAAGACAAATATCCATAGAGCGATGGTCCCTGAAGTATAGTTGTGGGAAGTAAATGGGCTCATCTTAGGAGACTTCTATAGAGAATATCAAATGATTTATAATTAGCATTAGTGCCAACTACTAGGTGCTAAAATGATAGCAGCAACCTGGAGTTGTAAGCACAAAAACTTGGATAGATTACCTGGTATTTGACTATAAGAAACCACGGTATAAGGTATAAAGTAGTGTATCGCCAAGATGTCAGGAAGGACCCGCACGGTGGACAGTCTACTCCCAATGAGACTTATAAGGACCCATATGCCACAACCACTCCCAAACGCCACATGCGGCGTGCTCAGTAAGGGGGAGGAGCCAACACAAGAACGGAAAGCCGTTCGGAGCTTGGCGCCAAAAAAGAAACCCTATACAGGGATGGAGGTATGAAACCACACCAGATCTCTTCCTCATCTAAAGTCCCAATTTTTCCCTCCCCCCCCCTTTTTTTTCAATACATGGTTTTTCAGCTCTTTAGCGTCACTCTTTGGGCTCCTTCTGCTAATTTTGCGTTAGTAGAAGTTTGGTGAATGTTGATTCGCGCTTTTCTTTTTGCGCTTTTAATTTAGCAATTTTCAGTTCGTTTCTGAGCGGCCTTTCGTCAACCAGACATGTTGCGGAATCGGAGGAGATAACGTGTTATTTAGTATTGGCCTTGGAGTTATTGCTTTGACATTATTTTTTTGATTGAATAATGATTTGATTTGGTATATTTTCTATATTTTTGGATGCATAGAATGCACTTTTTGGTTAAGTTCTATTGGCAGATATCATGTCTAAATGTATTTGTTTTCTTTTTTTAATGCACAATAAAAAAATTGTGGAGAATAATACTTGGCTATGTGTTTTACTTCAAATGACAGTTTGGGAGTAGGCAGTTACATTTTAAAAAATACAATGTAAAATTAACAAGGGACACCAACATAGTTGTATCTTTGATCTTAAAAACTACTGGAAAATGGTGTAGCCCAAATAAAAAAAAGAAAAAGCATAATAATATTATTCTTGATATCACTATATATAAAAAAAAAGCCTTTGAAAACTTGTTTGCAATAACTCCATCAGTATCACCAGCAAAGCAGCTTCATTATTATCCCATTAAAGAAGAAGAGAATTGTGCGCTGCATTTTGAGATTTAATAATTTGCCGCGTCACGAATGTTAATTCTCCATTACGAACAACGAGGAACCTTGTGCCTTTGGCTGGCACCAATGATGGGGCACTGTTCCTCCCACTGACACCAATGACATGGCACTATTTCTTTCACTGCCAAAAATAACGGGGTATGATGCCGCGTACACACGAGCGGACTTTCTGGCAGACTTGGTCCGGCGGACCGGACTCTGTCCGACAATTCGATCGTGTGTGGGCTCCAGCCGACTTTTTTTTCCCAAAAGTCAGACAGACCTAGAAATAAAACATGTTTTAAATCTGTCCGACGGCCTCCAGTCCGGTCGAAAAATCTGCTTGTCTGTAAGCTAGTCCGACGGACTAAAACCGATGCTAGGGCAGCTATTGGGTACTGGCTATCAACTTCCTTATTTTAGTTCGGTCGTACGTCATCAATCAAAACTAATCCGTCGGACTTTGGTGTGATCGTGTGTCCAAGTCCGTTCGTTTGAAAGTCCAGCGGACGTACGCTGTAAAGTCCGTCGGAAAGACTGTTGGACCTAGTCCGTCGAAAAGTCAGCTCGTGTGTACGCGGCATGACTCCTCTCACTGTCACTATCCATGGGGCTTTATTCCTTCTGATGACACCAAAGATGGGTCACTATTCTTTCCTTTGATGCCTTCGATGGGGCACTATTCCTCCTTCTGATGCCATTGATGGGGTACCTTTCTTCCCTCTGGGGGACTAGTTCTTCCACAAACACTACTGATAGGATACTATTCCTTCCACTGATACAAACAAAAGGGTGCTATTGTTTTCTGTGACATCAACAAGCCATTATTTCTTTAAGTGACACCAATGATGGGGCACTATTCCCCCCACTTATGCCAACACTGAGGCAATATTGCTTCCTCTAACATCAAGGATGGGGCATAATTCCATCTCCTATTAACCCAGCTGCTCGGTAAATGTTTTACACCAACCCCGGGGCATATTTTACTTCCACTGACCACTGAGTCTGGGGTATTTTTTAACTTCCACTGACAAATGATGCTGGGGCATCTTCTACTCTCACTGACCACAGTGTGGCCCTCCTAAAATTCAGGACTGTGAATTAGGCCTTTGTTTGGAAAGTTTGAAGATTGATGGATTTTAGAGTAAGCCCTACATGCCAGGGAGAATTTTTTAGGTTTTTAGGTTTCCTGAAGTTCGTCTTGAAAGACCCACACTGCTTATACTCCTCTTTTGTTTGCCTCCCCTTTCACCTGTCCCCCCCATGACCCCATGTGACATTACTTAGATCTGGTGATTGGCTGCTCACCCAACAATGCATCAAGTGGTAAATGGGCGAGAGTCATATGCTTCCCCATACCTGGAGGTACCATGCATTTACCTTCACTCCTAGTGGCTGAATGGAGCAGCAGGGAAGTGAATGGGAGATCAGTAAAAGTAGGCTGCGAAAGGTGGGTAGTTACATGCACCTCTTGCTCTGAATAAGAAGAGGTTCAACTCTATTCTACTGGGGAAAATGTGTAATTTTTTTGCACATATGTTAACAAATGCATTTTTTTTTTTTTTTTGTTAGAAATGGCTTTAAACCCCCCAAACAGTTATATATTTTTTAAAGCAAAAGCTCTATAGAATACAATTGTGGCAAGCTTCACATTTTTAGGATGAATACAATAAAATACCCAATTTGCTTGTAAAATATAAAAGATGGGGTTGCATCAAGTAAGTAGAAAACATGTCAAGCCTTAAAGCCTTAAAGCTGTGAGTGCTTATGAAGTCACAAAAAACTATGGTGCCCAAAATTGTCCATGGTCGATGCTTCAAACGTCTTTACAGGTTATCAGTTTAGAGTTATGGCCTTAGAATTATTGTTCTCACCCTGACATTCTCGTTGATAACTCACACGGGTCATGCAATTTATATTTCTATAAAGCGCCCTACTTGCATTCGGACGTGTATGGGGGTGAGAGGGGTGCTTTTATATTTGTTTGTATTTTTTTATTATAATTAATTTTTATCACTTTTCTTCATTTACCTTTATTACTATAACAATGGGGCTAATAAGCCCCCCCCCCAATGTAATAGAATGGGCAGGTGAAAGCTCCTCTTTATAGAGACATCAAGAGTTCTTTAGACTCCTGATGTCCTCCTTGCACTCCACTGAAGCTAATCAAGCACAGATCATGCTGGATTGCCTGCTTCTGCAGCTACACTAGCCAGGGACTGACAGCTTTGAACCTTGAAGTAATCCTTGTAGCTTCCAAGTTCATTAGTTCATTATTGGTTGAACTAGATGGGCTTGTGTCTTTATTCAACCAGACTAACTATGTAACTATGCAGTCAAAGAGGAGTTTGAGAAGCCTGAGCTCTTCCTGCTCTCATTGTTGGGACTTTTTACTGTGGTCTCTGGCTCCCTGGAGGAACAGGGGAAGCCAGGGACCATTGTATGCACCATCGGGAGTGGAGGGGGGGGGGGGGTTGGGGTTTGCACCTCCCAGAGCTGTGCCAGATCACTTTTACTTGGAAAATGATTGTTGGCTAAAAGAATCTATATTAAACTTGCTTTAAACCCCTGATTATCAGGACATTTATGAATGTATCTTGGTAGACAAAACTATGCTCCTATATAGTAGTGATGGGGAACCTTGGCACCCCAGATGTTTTGGAACTATATTTCCCATGATGCGCATTCACGCTGCAATGTAGTGGAGCATTATGGGAAATGTAATTCCAAAACATCAGGGGTGCCAAGGTTCTCCATCACTGCTATATACTATTATAGCACCCTCCTAGCTAAGGGTGCTGTGTAAATTTAGTTTGGCTCCTTCTGTAATCAGGGAAGCAGTAATTGTTTGTCCTGGTCTGCTCAGGGGTTTCACAGGCTGGGAATTTGACTGCTTAACCCTGCCTCTGGAAGAAGCTTCAAGATCTTAGGGCGGGAGATTAAAAAAAAAAAACACAAGCTGAATATTAGGTTCTGGCCAAACCTTGGAGAGGAGTGTCCAGAAGAAAGCTGGAATGGTGATAAATAGTTTGAGACTCAGGAAAGCAAGGTTCCTTCACCCCAGGAAGGTTCTCAAGGTGTTCTAGATTCCTCAGCAGTGTCAGGGCTGAGGGCTTGTAGGGACTTTGATAGAAGCTGATTGCAGAACTTCACCACAGGGGATCTGTTCTGGAAAGGTGCTGCCTCACTCACTGTATTGTGTTAGGAGGGAGCTGGAAGGTGGCAGCTGACCATGTAGTGTTCTGGAAGCTGCACTAGGAACCTACAGTTGTGCATGGTATGCTCAGGGGTTTCACAGGCTGGGAATTTGACTGCTTAACCCTGCCTCTGGAAGAAGCTTCAAGATCTTAGGGCGGGAGATTTAAAAAAAAACACAACCTGAATATTAGGTTCTGACCAAACCTTGGAGAGGAGTGTCCAGAAGAAAGCTGGAATGGTGATAAATAGTCTGAGACTCAGGAAAGCAAGGTTCCTTCACCCCAGGAGGGTTCTCAAGGTGTTCTAGATGCCTCAGCAGTGTCAGGGCTGAGGGCTTGTAGGGACTTTGATAGAAACTGATTGCAGAACTTCACCACAGGGGATCTGGTCTGGAAAGGTGCTGCCTCACTCACTGTATTGTGTTAGGAGGGAGCTGGAAGGTGGCAGCTGACCATGTAGTGTTCTGGAAGCTGCACTAGGAACCTGCAGTTGTGCATGAGCGCAAGGTAGCCAGTTGCCAAAAAGACTTGCCCCATGGCCTTCAACTGTAAGGCCTTAGACGGTCCAAGCCTCATTATTGCCCCAGGAGAAGATTGTCCTCGAATCTTTAATTGCTGAGCGTTTTGGAGCATCCCATGCCCCAAACCTCCCTCTCCTGTTGATGTTTTCCAAGCAATAAAATACAAAAAGACATCCCTTAGACTGTATTATTGAAGCTCTTGTGAATGGACTGGTGCTTGTGGAGACGGGCAGCCTCTGTACTAGTTGGGGAAGAACCAGTAAAAGCGTTTGGGGGTAGAGCTGCACTGTACAGTATATCTGTACAGCATTGGCGTTGCTAGGTCTACAAAAGATCTGGGGCTAGAGCCCATAGCAACGTAGTAAGGAAAGTCATATGCTTGGGCGGGCATACACATGTATATACAGTAATATACGTGTGTCTGTATATCCCCAGGGAGCCCCCCCTTAGCGACGCTACTGCTGTACAGTATATCTAGCATATAAAATAAAGTTCCAGTGTCTCTTTAAGCTCACTGAGCGCCTCGTCGCCTCTCTTTTCCATCTGGTTATTAAAACGACTCAGTTCCTGTTTAGAATACCGCTCGCTTCTAAAGTGTTCGACATCAATTCAGCCAGCGAAATTGCAAAAAAAAAAAAAAATACAAAAAAGTAGTCGGCTCGATAGGTCATTATTAAAACTATAAAATGCAAAGTGAATTTTCTGCGCTGGTTTAGGCACTGGATCGATACAAATCTAGCTTCTCTCAAAGCGCCCCGCTCTTTGTCTAGCACTTCATAAGATCTGTCCCGTCAATACGCTTCTCTACTCACAACAGCTCTAATATTTATTGAAACAGAATAATTGCAGCAAAAATCCTTCCACAAAGGCCACCTGGGCCCGCCAATGCATTTTTCCTCTAAAGAAGAAGCATCGCTCTGCATTTAGATGCCTTGTCACAAATTGTATTTCCCAAAATCAAGCACAATTGCGGAGAGATGATATTGGAAAGACCACAGGGAGTGCAAACAAAATGTTTTTATTTTTCCCCAAAGAAACTATTCATTATATTATTGGAGCAATGGAGGCTTCAAAATGTATCACAATACATCAGTAAGGAATTTTTCTTCTGTTTCGGGAAGAATGCCGATCGCCGCTGTCACCGCCTGAGCAGCATAAGGAGCCAAAAAAATGTTAAGAAACGGGGTTTGTGTTCTTTTCAAAGCTCCATAGAAAAATAACAGGACAAAGACTGACTGTAAATAGAGATAAATGGATTGTTTCAATTTAGCCAAATCCCGGGAATGTATTTTTTTTTTTTTAGAGAAGCAAAGATAAATGAGTCAGTTTGCCTTGAATAGGGTTCATGCTGAACTGGGCAGATCTAAGGGTAGCCAGTGACTGTATAGATGAGCCCGTGGGGCAAAACAATTTGATTAAAACTACATTTCAGTAAAAAAAATAAAAAAAGTGAAAAATAGCCCAGTAATAGTAAAAACAAAAAAAGCAACCGCTGTAATTCCATTATGCCTCCAGGTTGCAATAGACCTGCCCTTTGGGGTGGCATAATCACATACCCGGGCACATAGTATTACTGCACTGAAAAGCACTAACATAATACTACTTGGGTCCTCATGGACACAGAGTCATGACAGGTTCTCACTGACCACTTATAAAGCCATGGCCAGTGGCGACTGGTGCTCCAGCCAGGGGGGGGGGGGGGGGGGGGGGGGGCGGCAAACAAACCACCTGACCCCCCCACCCCCATTTTTGTTTTCTACTTTATTGGTGAATAAACGTGATCAGGAAATCCTTCAATGCAACTTTGGTCAATGGAATGGCTCATTACAAGTTCTCTGTTTGAAGCAGATCCTTATTCCAACAGTAAGACCTCCCAACTCCTTATCTGTCTATCTTGGAAACGTGGGGGTTCCCACTCCTTTTTATTCATTTTATTATTATTTGGGTGTCCCAAATCCCCTTATTACGTTACGTCTTATGAAAATAAGCTTGTGAAATCTGTCATGACTAAAGTTCTCCTTTAACCTCTTGCCGACCAGCCGCCATCTTTATACTGCGACAGGTTGGCTCGTTCCCGCAAATCCCCGTAGCTGTACGTCGGCTCAGTGACTCGCTTTTGTGGGTGTCCCATTGGCCAGCGGCGGGAGCCAATCAGCGGGTCTGGGGTGTCCGCCGGCCATCCGCGATCGGTCCCCGCAGTGATAGAACAGGGGGTCTGCCTGTGTAAACAAGGCAGATCTCCGTTCTGACAGGGGAGATCACACAGATCCTGTCTTTCTGCTAAGCAGGAAGATGGATCTGTGTGTTTCCCCAGTCACACAGTCCCCCATACAGTTAGAAAACATCTGCAGTGAACACGGTTAACCCCTTGATCGGCTTGATCGCCCCATTAGTACAATAATCGGCGCTCCAATTGGACACCTAGCAGGAAGAAAGAAGAGACAAATGGAGGACACAGCATCCGCCGCCTGACCCGCTGCTCATCCCACAGCTGTCGCCACCCACTGCCTGACCCCCCACCAAGATGGGGTAAGTGCCAGGCAGTCAGCCAACAAGCGGGTGAGGGGGGTCACAGTGGCTGCATTTGATGGGGCACAGTGGCTGCATTTGATGGGGCACATTGGCTGCATTTGATGGGGCACAGTGGCTGCATTTAAAGGGCTCAGTGGCTGCATTTGATGGGCACAGGGGCTGCATTTGATGGGGCACAGGGGCTGCATTTGATGGGGCACAATGGCTGCATTTGATGGGCTCAGTGGCTGCATTTAATGGGGCACAATGGCTGCATTTGATGGGGCACAATGGCCGCATTTGATGGGCTCAGTGGCTGCATTTATTGGGGCACAATGGCTGCAATTGATGGCACAGTGGATGTATTTTATGGCACAGTGGCTGCATTTGATGGGTACAGTGGCTGCAATTTATGACACAGTGGCTGTATTTGATGGGCACAGTGGCTGCATTTGATGGGGCACAGTGGCTGCATTTGATGGGGCACAGTGGCTGCATTTGATGGGGCACAGTGGCTGCATTTGATGGGCTCAGTGGCTGCATTTGATGGGCACAGGGGCTGCATTTGATGGGGCACAGGGGCTGCATTTGATGGGGCACAATGGCTGCATTTGATGGGCTCAGTGGCTGCATTTAATGGGGCACAATGGCTGCATTTGATGGGGCACAATGGCTGCATTTGATGGGCTCAGTGGCTGCATTTAATGGGGCACAATGGCTGCATTTGATGGCACAGTGGATGTATTTTATGGCACAGTGGCTGCATTTGATGGGTACAGTGGCTGCAATTTATGACACAGTGGCTGTATTAGATGGGCACAGTTGCTGCATTTGATGGGCACAGTGGCTGCATTTGATGGGCACAGTGGCTGCATTTGATGGGCACAGTGGCTGCATTTGATGGGCTCAGTGGCTGCATTTGATGGGCACAGGGGCTGCATTTGATGGGGCACAGTGGCTGCATATGATGGCACGCACAGTGACTGCATTTGATTGGTACAGGGAGCCTGCAATTGATTTTTTTTCAGTATTTTTCTGAATTTTTTAGTTTGTTTGCACCCCCCAAAAATTTTGAGCACCAGCCGCCACTGCTCTGCACATGCTCAGTTTGGTGTGTATTGCTAGAGAGTTTTTTTTTTTTTCTTGGGAGAGTGCATGTGATCAACACAGGGCCAATCAGCACTGTCCAGACAGTGGGTCAGGAGTCCTGGATCCTCATAGGACAGCTCAGTGCAAGTATGAAAACCCCTTCTACAAGCTTTACCAGGAACTGATAGAAGTCACAAGACTGCATATACTGCCGATGAGAAAAGGTATTTAGCAGTTTATATTTACTAAAATGCTTGCATTTCTGTGTTCTGTATACTGTGGGAGACCAGATATAGTGAATGCAGGGTCCATGGGTTTAGTAACACTTTAAATCATCAAACATGTATGCAAAGAAACTGCTGCATTAGATTGGCAGGTAAGCCGCAAACCTTCCCCCCATTGCCGGTCCCCTATACAGACGCAGATTAGATTACTCCTGAACCGTACAATACCAGGTCCGCGCCATCGCTCATTTCCCTGACTATTATTTTATTACATTTCTTTTTTTCTCCCGGATTGCTTACCATAGCGTGCACTTTACAATTTCCCCAAGGATGCTTAAAATGCCACCTTGTTCAATGCTGACATGTTTATTGGCCCTTCCAGATCACTTCATTACAAAAGAGAATTTTACAATCCAATCAGCTGATAACATTTGTACAGGGCTCTGACATATTACGCTGCGGCATAAAGAGATTAGGGCACGGCTCACTCTCCATTTGTTTTTTTCATTAGCCTTATTTACTCTTCGAGGTAAAGCAATAACAAGAAAACAAAAAAAAAATGGAAAAAAAAAAATACCAAGAAATGGACGGTCAGCACCGTCTCAATAAAAAAGGCAGATTTCGTTTTTTTTTTTTTTTTTAATAGCATCAGCTTGAGCTGACTGGGGGTTCTTAGCTATTAAGTTTAATCCCTTAAATCTTCTTCCAGCATCTCTTAGTTGGTTACCCAAATACACAAATGTGAGATCAAAGGCTTTCGCTTGATACCGCGATAGCCTTAATGCCTCTGTACAAGCGGCACAAACCAGCTGCTAAATTTAAAGGGAACTTGCCAGAGAGAGAAAACAAGCAGGCAACCAATGCTAGTACAGTACTTGACGCACCGGTCCATTAAAAAAGAAAAAAAAAAAACACAGATTTTGATGTGTCTTGCCACCCCCACAGAAACTCAGCCTTGTCAATGGTTGATGGTCCTCTTCTGGTTGAATGACAGCTAGCTTCATGCAATCCACTTTCTGTGAACCCAGGCTGCCTGCAATGCGCCCATAGGAGCCCACAACCCGGCCGCTGTCCGCCACCCATAGGAGCCCGCAACCCACCCATAGGAGCTCGCAACCAGGCCGCTGTCCGCCACCAGCCCATAGGAGCCAGCAACCCGGCCGCTGTCCGCCACCCATAGAAGCGCGCAACCCACCCATAGGAGCTCGCAACCAGGCCGCTGTCCACCACCAGCCCATAGGAGCCAGCAACCCGGCCGCTGTCCGCCACCCATAGAAGCCCGCAACCCACCTATAGGAGCTCGCAACTAGGCCGCTGTCCACCACCAGCCCATAGGAGCCAGCAACCCGGCCGCTGTCCGCCACCCATAGGAGCCCGCAACCCACCCATAGGAGCTCGCAACCAGGCCGCTGTCCACCACCAGCCCATAGGAGCCAGCAACCCGGCCGCTGTCCGCCACCCATAGGAGCCCGCAACCCACCCATAGGAGCTCGCAACCAGGCCCCTGTCCACCACCAGCCCATAGGAGCCAGCAACCCGGCCGCTGTCCACCACCAGCCCATAGGAGCCAGCAACCCGGCCGCTGTCCGCCACCCATAGAAGCGCGCAACCCACCCATAGGAGCTCGCAACCAGGCCGCTGTCCACCACCAGCCCATAGGAGCCAGCAACCCGGCCGCTGTCCGCCACCCATAGAAGCCCGCAACCCACCTATAGGAGCTCGCAACTAGGCCGCTGTCCACCACCAGCCCATAGGAGCCAGCAACCCGGCCGCTGTCCGCCACCCATAGGAGCCCGCAACCCACCCATAGGAGCTCGCAACCAGGCCGCTGTCCACCACCAGCCCATAGGAGCCAGCAACCCGGCCGCTGTCCGCCACCCATAGGAGCCCGCAACCCACCCATAGGAGCTCGCAACCAGGCCCCTGTCCACCACCAGCCCATAGGAGCCAGCAACCCGGCCGCTGTCCGCCACCCATAGAAGCGCGCAACCCACCCATAGGAGCTCGCAACCAGGCCGCTGTCCACCACCAGCCCATAGGAGCCAGCAACCCGGCCGCTGTCCGCCACCCATAGAAGCCCGCAACCCACCTATAGGAGCTCGCAACTAGGCCGCTGTCCACCACCAGCCCATAGGAGCCAGCAACCCGGCCGCTGTCCGCCACCCATAGGAGCCCGCAACCCACCCATAGGAGCTCGCAACCAGGCCGCTGTCCACCACCAGCCCAAAGGAGCCAGCAACCCGGCCGCTGTCCGCCACCCATAGGAGCCCGCAACCCACCCATAGGAGCTCGCAACCAGGCCCCTGTCCACCACCAGCCCATAGGAGCCAGCAACCCGGCCGCTGTTCGCCACCCATAGAATCCGTAAACCCACCCATAGGAGCTCGCAACCAGGCCGCTGTCCGCCACCAGCCCATAGGAGCCAGCAACCCGGCCGCTGCCCACCGCCCGTAGGAGCCCGCAACCCACCCATAGGAGCCCACTACCCGGCCTCTGCCTGCCGCCCGTAGGAGCCCGCAACGCGCCCATAGGAGCCCACAACCCGGCCGCTGCCTGCCACCCGTAGGAGCCCGCAACCCACCCATAGAAGCCCGCAACCAGGCTCCTGTCTGCCACCAGCCCATAGGAGCCGGCCACTTCACACCGCCAGTAGGAGCCCGCAACCCACCCATAGGAGCCCACAACCAGACCGCTGCCCGTAGCAGCCCGCAACCAACCTATAGGTGCCAGCAACCGGGCCACTGCCTGCCGCCCATAGGAGCCAGCCCGCCTGCAACCGATGAGGTAAGTGCTGAAGTAGAGAGAGGGGTGCCACCAACCAACCGGGGGGGGGGGTTGTTTGCCACCCCCTCAAAAAATACAATACTGCAGAAAGCAAAGCTGAAGTCATAAGAATGTCATAGCATATAAACTATACAGATATGATCTAGTGATCCTTTTTGCTCCCATATGTAGGGTGTTTCTTTATTTCTTTATAATAGTGCCTATTCATTTATTGATTAAACCATTGTATAATCATTCCGCTTACATTAGTAATGATCATGCATTTAAGGCCCCTTTTACACTTGTGCAACCTGAAAGTCACGCGGATTTGCCACAATTTTGACTTGAAGCAATGCCTGTATAATCTTGAGGTCTATGAACCTCAAGTCGCATCAAAGCCTGACCAGGGACTACTTTGAAGTTGCTCTGACTTGAAGTCGCACAGATATAAACGGTACTCACTGGAAATCATGGGGTACAACTTGTCATGCGACTTTGCAGTCCCAAGTCGCAGTACAAGTCACGCAAGTGTGAAAGGGGCCTAACACATAACCTATGTTTTAACTATCTGCTATGTATTTGACTCCAAGCAGGTTTTTTTTTACAGCAGGAATGTGGGGGAATGTAGTTTTAGCGCCTCCAGCACTGAATGTAAAGGGGTTATTTATGCTCACTGCTGGGGGAGTCTGTTGTTGCTGGGCAGAAGGGAAATCTATTGCTGCTGGGGGGAACTTCTGATGTGGAGGGGGGGGGGGTATTATCGCCGGTGGGTTAATTCTGTTGCTGGTGGGTTAATTGTTGCTGGAAGGGATCTGATGTTGAGGGAGGGGTCTATTGTTGCTGGCTACTGATCTAATCCTTCCTTATTCCTTCCTCACATAGTAGTTGCAATTATCGGTTGTTAAGAAGCCGCCGGGCCGCCGCTTCCTTAACAACCACTCATTCAACTGTCAGTAGAGTTCCCCTGTTGACAGCTGAAGTGTAAGCAAAGTCCCGTCAATTAGAGCTACCGAAAAAAAAAAAAAGCAGCCGGGCAATGTTTATCAACAACATTGCACAGCCACTAAAACAGAAAGATAAAGAGAAAACATTGTTTAATTTTGTATCCTACTGTTTATTCATCTACAGATCAAAGGGATGAACTTTGATCTGCAGATAAAGTTAGTTTAAAGGGATTATAAAGGCAGAAGGTTTTTTATCTTAATGCATTCTATGCATTAAGATAAAAAGCCTTCTGTGTGCAGCAGCCCCCCAAATACTCACCTCACCTGAGCCCCATCGCTATCCAGCGATGTCTACGAGTGTTTCGGCGAGAAACGGGGCGGGGCCGAACCACAGCTCCATGTCTGAATGGACACACGGAGCTGCAGTTTGGCTCGGGTGCCCCCATAGCAAGCTGCTTGCTGTGGAGGCACTCAACAGGAGGGAGGGGCCAGGAGCACCGAAGAGGGACCCGAGAAGAGGAGGAATCGGGGCTGCTCTTTGCAAATTCACTGCACAGAGCAGGTAAGTATAACATGTTTGTTATTTTTATAGAAGTAAAAAAAAAAAACAAGATTTTACAATCACTATAAAACAGCCTGTCAAGTAAAACAAAAAAGCATTTTATTTTTAATCAAATGTTCCTCCGTTTAACCGCTTATTAACCCTTAAATTACTCTAATCAGCCCTTATTAACTCCTTATTCTCCTTCTCCATTTACTTATTATTTTCCTGCTGTTTTGTTTTTTTGTCCTATTTGTTTGCTTTATTATTTTTACACCTTTAACCTATATTTACAGGTTTCACATTGGAAAAATGCGCAAAAAAAAACAAAAAAAAAACGCTTCACTTTTTCCACATTTTGTTATGTTACATCCTTATTCCAAAATGGATTCAATTCATTATTTTCCTCAAAATTCCACAAACAATACCCCATAATGACAACATGAAAGAAGTTTGTTTGAAATCTTTGCAAACGTATTAAAAATAAAAGATGAAAAAAATTACTATGTACATGATTATTCACACCCTTTGCTCAATACTTTGGTGAAGCACCTTTTGGCACCAATTACAGCCTCAAGTCTTTTTGAGTATGATGCTACAAGCTTGGCACACCTATTTTTGGGCAGCTTCTCCCATTCTTCTTTGCAGGACCTCTCAAGCTCCATCAAGTTGGATGAGGAGAGTCGGTGCACAGCCATTTTCAGATCTCTGCAGAGATGTTCAATTGGGTTTAAGTCTGGGCTCTGGCTGGGCCACTCAAGGACATTCACAGAGTTGTCCCGTAGGCACTACTTTCTTACCTTGGCTGTCTCTTACCACCCAGGTGTGCTAGAAAAGCAAATATTAATTAACACTGAACCGCCTCTCCGGCAATCAGGAAGAGCGGGTCTAATACCCATCACCTGATTGGCTGAAGGCAAAGGCGATCCTATTGGATGCCTGGCGGAACAGATGAAGAGAAGCAGGGAAGCATGGAGGACAGCATGGAGGACCCGCTGCTCATTCCACATAGCTTGCCGCCGTCACCCGCTGCCTGACCCACCACCAACATGGGGTAAGTGGTGGACAGACAGCGGGCAGTCGGGGATCACAGTGGCTGCAGTTGATGGGGCACAAGTGGCTGCATATGATGGGGCACAGTGGCTGCATTTGATGGGCACAATGGCTGCATTTGATGGGCACAATGGCTGCGTTTGATGGGCACAGTGGCTGCATTTGATGGCACAGTGGCTGCATTTGATGGCACAGTGGCTGCATTTGATGGGCACAATGGCTGCATTTGATGGCACAGCGGCCACATTTGATGGACACAGTGGCTGCATTTGATGGACACAGTGGCTGCATTTAATGGCACAGTGGCTGCATTTGATGGACACAGTGGCTGCATTTGATGGACACAGTGGCTGCAGTTAATGGCACAGTGGCTGCATTTGATGGCACAGTGGCCGCATTTGATGGCACAGTGGCTGCATTTGATGGCACATTGGCTGCTATTGATGGACACAATGCACAATGGCTCCATTTGATGGGCACAATGGCTGCATTTGATGGGCACAATGGCTGCATTTGATGGGCACAGTGGCTGCATTTGAAGGGCACAGTGGCTGCATTTGATGGCACAGTGGCTGAATTTGATGGCACAGTGTTTGCATTTGATGGCACATTGGCTGCATTTGATGGGCACAATGCACAATGGCTGCATTTGATGGCAAATTGGCTGCATTTGATGACACAGTGGCTGCATTTGATGGACACAATGCACAATGGCTCCATCTAATGGGCACAATGGCTGCATTTGATGGGCACAGTGGCTGCATTTGATGGGCACAGTGGCTGCATTTGATGGGCACAGTGGCTGCATTTGATGGGCACAGTGGCTGCATTTGATTGGCACAGTGGCTGCATTTGATGGGCACAGTGGCTGCATTTGATGGGCACGATGGCTGCAATTTATGGCACAGTGGCTGCATTTGATGGCACAGTGGCTGCATTTGATGGGCACAGTGAGGCTGCAATTGATGGGGGTTATTTTTCTGTATTTTTCAGTTTGTTTGCACCCCCCAAAAAATGCTGATCACCAGCCGCCACTGATGAGTTGTAGATATAGTAACTTTTACCAAGGGTTCCCTGAGACCGGAAAGTTATTTCAAGGGTTCCTCCGTGTAAAAAAAAGTTGTGAAAGGCAGAACTAGACTAAGAAGTGTTTCCTTTAACACATCTGCGTAGAACTTGCCTTCAATAAAATATTTAATTTGCCTCTTGTGTAAGAAGAGGAGGAAAGGGGAGTGTTACACAGTTTGTAGAGATCCATTAAATTCCAGCTGTCTTATTTTATATTGCAGCTGAGATTATGAAAGATGACAGCTGATAAAAAAAAAACAAAAACATGCTTTTCTTTTCACCCAGTTTTTTTAAAACATGAATCCCATTATGTGTTATATATTTTTTTTCCTTACAGACACATTTATGGTTAATGAATAGCTGGGTGATGTATAGCAGATGGTTGAACAGTCTATTGGTATATTCCCAATATTGCAATAACAAGGGGAACAGACCTAAAGTCACATTGTCACGCAACCGCGTTAATTACTAAGCTGAGTTTTCTATAAAATGTTTGCAATTCTGTGATTCTTAGATTTGTCATTTTTTTATCATGCCTCCTAACTTTCCGAGATGAGAAAAGAGAGACACAATTTAGTACAATGTCTATAGGCAAAGGACGCAGCCCTGCCATGTCTCAAATTTTGTGAACCACAAAGAATTAAAGTGATACTAAAATTATTAGCCAAGTATTACCTTATTTTAATATTTAGCTACTCTGTGCAATGATATTGCACAGAAAGGTCGCTTTCCACCTCTTCCCAAATTTTTCTTCTCGGGTTGAGGTCAGGACTCTGTGCAGGCCAGTCAAGTTCCTCCACCTCAAACTGACTCATTGTCTTTATAGACCTTGCTTTGTGCTCTGGTGCGCAGTCATGTTGGAACAGGAAGGGGCCATCCTCAAACTGTTCCCACAAATTTGGGAGCATGAAATTGTCCAAAATGTCTTGGTATGCTGACGCCTTAGGAGCTCCCTTCACTGGAACTAAGGGGCCAAGCCCAACCCCTGAAAAACAACCCCACACCTTAATCCACCCCTCCACCAAATGATTTGGACCAGTGCACAAAGAAAGGTCCATAAAGACATGGATGAGCAAGTTTGAGGTCGAGGAACTTGACTGGCCTGCACAGAGTCCTGACCTCAATCCCATAGAACCCCATTTGGGATGAATTAGAGCGGAGACTGCGAGCCAGGCCTTCTCATCCAACATCAGTGCCTGACCTCACAAATACGCTTCTGGCAGAATGGTCAAACATTCCCATAGACACACTCCTAAACCTTGTGGACAGCCTTCCCAGAAGAGTTGAAGCTGTTATAGCTGCAAAGGGTGGGCCAACTCTATATTGCACCCTACGGACTAAGACTGGGAAGCCATTAAAGTTCATGTGCGTGTAAAGGCAGGTGTCCCAATACTTTTGGCAATATAATATATATATATAGATATATGTATATCTATATATATAGATATATATCTATATATCTATATATATCTATATATAGATATATAGATATATATCTATATATCTATAGATATATATCGATATATATCTATAGATATATATATAAATTAAATAATGAATTCATTAATTTTGATGTGCAGAAGATGAAAGGAATGTTCGCTATATAAATGATGCGGTAATTTAGTGATTTATGAATGTGGACTGCTTTCATGCACAGAAAATGTTCTTGTGTCAGTGACATAGGATGATAACAAGTATTTATATAACGCCAATGATTTACAAAGCACTTTACATATATACATTTACATCAGGCCCTGTCCTCAAGGAGCTTACAATCTAAAGTCCCTAACTCATATTCATACATACACATGCTAGGGCCAATGTAGACAGGAGCCAAATACCCTACCAGCATGTCTTTGGAGTGTGGGAGAAAACCAGATTCCCCAGAGGAAACCCATACAAGATCATGAAGAACATGCAAACTCCATGTAGATAGTGTCATGGTTGTAATTCAAACTTAGTACTGCCAGGCAGAGGTGCTAATCACTGAGCTTCCCCTTTTGGGTTTTGTCTTGAGTCTATGCATCAGATGCCACACAACAAGATCAAACTACTTTCGAATCCAGTGCCTCCCACCTACCCCTTTTGAAACAAGACCTCCATCCGCTCATTATAAAATTTGCAAGGAGGAATGATTTTTTTTTCTTGTCCTTGAAATTGCAGTGGTGAGCAAAAAAAAAAAAACGTGAACAAAAAATTGCACATAAAAAATGCACACAATACAGTGCACTTAAGGGTGTGCCTCTACTCCACCTCCCAAAGAAGTAGGACCTTACCCTGACCCACTGGGGTTCAAGAGCTACTGGCAGGGGCAAGGTCCAACTTGGTCTACCTAGCCAAAAGGCCTTGGAGACCCTTCTCATCATGGTCAGCTGAAGCTGACCAACGAGTACTAGGCGAGGGCCTCTCCTGAAGAGAGATACCCCCGGGGGGAAGGAACCTGATGGATACACATCCTCCCCTTAGATTTTAGGGTAGGCTGAGGACCCACACCCTGCATCCTAGTGAGAAAAGAAACAGACAAAATTTGAATGTCACAAAAGGTTAGAGAAAAAAAAAAGAAGTGTAGGTGCACTTGCCGTGGACTTAGCTAACAGGCTTAGCCCAAGAGGAGCAGTGCAGAAAAAGCATTAGTGCCGTGACCATGTGCTCAATTCTCACAGTGGCTTTCCCATGGCCAAGTGAGCATACCTGGGGCGACCAACTCCCAGGGGGCACAGCACAGCTGATTATCTGCCTTTGCAGCCCATGGCCAGACAAGGTGGACCCATTCGATTCAGGAGGCACTGGGCCCCTCCATATCCAGACAAAGTAGACCTATTCGAACCAGGAGGTACTTGGCCTCTCCATGGCCAGACAAGGTAGACCCATTTGAGTCAGGAGGCACAGAGCCCCTACAGTCTTCCCAAGGGCAATTACTTTCATACTAGCAGGGCCACTATACAGCCAGCCATTCCTACCAAAAGGCCAGAATGATGGTGCAGCACCACTAGATCTTAGCCAAAAGGCTGAGAAGGAGCCAAGGCCAAGAGGATTGATGCTGCTCCTTTAAAATTATAGGTAGTAACAGTCTTAACCCAAACTCTTTGACATCACTGGGTCGGTTGTCTAGCAAGCATGGGCGCCAGGAAGATCAGGGAAGTGCCAGGCTGCGTGGGAGCAAAAGGAAGGTATGTGTTATATTACCAAGCTTTTTCAAGAACATGATTCTGGACAAAACAGTAGCTGTTTGAGTGCATGACCCCAGATCAAGAACACATTTTTTATAATTATTTCTTCCCCGTAAGCGCTTCTTTTCTAATATTTTGTTCTGCAGGAACATGCAGGATTATTTGTCTAATACTTGGCTGCTAGGTTCTTGATCTTCTTCAATTTGCATAACACTTATTATCCTTTTTTTCCTAATAATCTTCGTAAATGGTCTCCGAATATGTGCGCATACAATGAGCCCTGCATTATCTCTCTTCTGAAGAGAAAAAAGAAATGATCTCATTAGCTGTAAGATAAGACACCCAACGCGTTTCGAGGTATCAATACCTCCCTGAGAATACATGACTATCAAAGACAAAATTTCAGCCTCTAGGTAATGAGTTATTTTTTTTTGTGCCGTGGTAATAAATTGTTATGTGCAGATGGAAAAACAATCATTTGATAAAGTTTTTTGGTTTTTTTTTTTTTTTGAAGTAAGGAAGATTTGTTATCTGTGAGCGGCAGAACTTATTCTACAGAAAAATATTAGATGCAAAAAAAAAGGAAAAATAGCATAAAGCGCATCTGTACTTTGTCTTGTTGAGAAAGAAGGACAAGGAAGCACATAGTGTACGTACCTTTCACATGTCCCAATGATGCCACCTTTCAAATGCTGGAGCCCCCTCAAAATCACTGTGTAGGTTCTGACCAAATACTGGGTTGGAGCTTACACATGGCTAAGAATCTTTCTTATATCCCATGTGACAGTCACCCAATATTGCATCATTGGAGGCAGGAGAGAGCCACACACATGTGGTGGCCAAGCGGTGATTGGCCACTTAGGCACTTTATTGCAGGTAGGCAAAAGTTAGAGTCCTAAAGTTCTGATTGAGGAGGACCTGTACTGTGGAAACTGTGCCCAAAAAAAGTCAAGCAAAGGGAAAAGGACTAGGCGCCAATATGGCCTGTGAGTTACCTTGCGCAAATCTGTTCCTCGTTACTGACCTAAAATGACTTGCATCTGTACGGTGTCTGTGTGGAGAACGTCATCTTCCTAGAGGAGCAGGGCTTTGCATCCTCATCTTAGAGCTTTCCCGTAATGACTGGTGAGGATAATAATAAAGTAACAGCAGGAGAGATTGATCCACAGAGAAGATAGTTTTAGAGTTTCATAGTTGGTAAGGTTAAATAAGGACACCAGTCCATCTAGTTCAGTGGTTCTCAACTCCAGTCCTCGGGACCCACCAACAGGC
The DNA here is from genome assembly GCA_037952925.1 of Lithobates clamitans. Taxonomy (NCBI): domain Eukaryota; kingdom Metazoa; phylum Chordata; class Amphibia; order Anura; family Ranidae; genus Lithobates; species Lithobates clamitans. Next base: position 241,031 of record JBBGZY010002109.1, read on the forward strand.
CAGATTTTAAGTATTACCTTGGGGAGTTGCAGACTAGAATACTGCAATCACTGAGCAGCAAGTGATTTCACCTGTGATGTATTTCAGCTATCTTTCAAACCTGGCCTGTTGGTGGGTCCTGAGGACTGGAGTTGAGAACCACTGATCTAGTTCAACCCGTGTAGGTGTGTGCATGTGTGAGTGTGTGAGTGTGTCTATGTCAATACAATTTCCCATATCCCTGTATATTGCATTCGCTAAGATGCCCATCTAACAGTTTTTAAAATTATCAACACTTCCCGCTGACACCACTGATTGTGGGAGGGAGTTCCACATATTTACCGCTCTTAAGCCGCGTACACACGAGCGTAATGTCCGATAGAAAAAGTCCAACAAAGTCTTTTCATTGTCTATTCCGATCGTGTGTATGCCTCATCGGTCTTTTTTGTACGAAAATTCTGATGGACCCAGAAATGGAACATGTTCTAAATTTTTCCGACTGGATCAATTCCTATCAGGAAAACCACTCGTCTGTATGCTGTTCCGACAGACCAAAAATGACGCATGCTCGGAAGCAAGTACGAGACGTAAGCTATTGGTTACTGGCTATTAAACGTCCTTTTTCTAGTCCTGTCATACGTGTTTTACGTCACCTCGTTCAATTGGTTACTGGCTATTAAACGTCCTTTTTTTCTAGTTCTGTCGTACGTGTTTTACGCCACCTCGTTCTGGACGGTCGGACTTTGGTTTGACCTTGTGTAGGCAAGGCCGCTTGAATGGAATTCCGTCGGAGTTCCGTCGGAGAAACCTTCAGGGTTTATTCCTACGGCAAAACCGGTTGTGTGTATGCGGCTTAATTGTAAAGAACCTCCTATGTAGTTTGAGTTTGAACTGCTTCTCTTCCAATTTCATTGAGTGACCCCGTGTCTTCTTAAGCTCCCTGAAACGGAATTGTTTCCTCCCTGTGCTAGAATCACCATTAAAGGTGTTTGTATGGGGGGCGTGTCCGGACACTGAGGAGACCAGACGTACTGCTCTATAGCTCCGCTGAGCCTTCGACAATCCAACGCCATCCTACCAATTCCATAACTTGGTGAGCCCCAAAACTTCACTTACCAGTCATTAGACACCGGACACATCTGCCCCTGGTGAAATTACCGAGTTTGGCTGGCTGATCGTGCCGCTATTAGGCCGCGGCCGGCTCCTCATAACAGTGACTCGCCGCCATCTTGCGGCCCTTAGGCCTTCACCATCCCCAAGCTCAAGTGCCGTGAACGGCTGAATTAGGAGACATCGGACCGCCAAAAGTTGTTCATACTCTTCCGGAGGAGGTTCGGCAGGGGTACGGACACATTATAAGCCGGCCGAAATAGCTGATAGTACCTCCGACCACTTGCGGCCTGTGAAGCCTCCAGCATCCCCGGGCTCGAGTTCCGCATTCGGCGGTACGAGCGATAGCCATCCCGGCCCTTCCTTTCACAGACTCATCCGGATACTAGAGGTATGCTGTAGAGACCCTGATGGCCGGGAAAAACTAAGGAAAGTCCACCCCAGACCACCACCTAGGTAAAGCTGAGGCTCTGCTCTACATACAGCAAACGGTGGCCATCTTGCCAATCCATCGCCATCCTACGATTTACTTACCTAGGTGAGCCTCAAAACTTCTCACATTAGTCACTGGACACCGGATACATCTGCCCCTGGGGAAATTATCGAGTTTGGTTAGCTGACTAAGCTGCTATTAGGCCGGCCCCTCATAACAGAGATTCGCCGCCATCTTGCGGCCCACAGGCCCTCACCATCCCCAGACTCGAGTGCCGTGATCGGCCGAATTAAGAGACATCGCATTGCCAAAAGATATTAATACTATCCCGGGGGAAGTTTGGTAGGGGACACTATACGAGCTGGCAAACATAGTCGAAAATACATCAGACCAATAGCAGCCTGCCGCCATCTTGAGGTTTGTGGAGCCTCCAGCGTCCCCGGGCCTTTTTTCTTTTTTCTCGGCGTGGCCTGACCGTCCATGACGATGGCAGCTTAACTCCTCAGCCCCCGCCATCACACGACCTACGATCAGTATAACGGAGGCTAAACCGAGCTACAACCATCCTAACACATGGGGACCGCATCCAGAAACACATCCGCATCCCGTTCCAGATCACCGAGGGAACAGCCTGATAACCCCGGGCACAATATTCCGGACATGTTCCGCTCGAGCAGAGGAAACTTGGCGTCTTCTCGCCATAGAAGCGCCCAGGCCACATCTTCCTCACAGGGCACACCTTCTGTAGCCCTACCTCATAGCCAAATAGGGGAGAATGTCACGGAAGAGCATCCTTTAAACATAAGCGACTTACGGATGATCGCCACGGACATAAAAGACGCCCTTGCAGCAGCCGTATCGGAACTTCGTTTGGACATCCGTGCCCTGACGGACAGAGTAGCGGTGACAGAAAGAACGGCAGAGCAGCAAGACCTTCAAATCCGCAAAACCACCAGACAAGTGGACACACATACCCTCCAAATGAGGGATATGCAGAGGCATCTCGAAGACCTCGACAACCGGGGCAGAAGACGGAACCTAAGGATACGGGGGCTCCCTGAGACGATTGAGGGGGATCAACTCTTGCCCTCAGTAACTAGCCTGTTCAATGGCATAATGCATAGGCCACAGCAGACACCGGTTGAATTCGAACGAATCCACCGCGCACTGAGACCCAAAGGAAAAGCTACTGAACCTCCCAGGGACGTGATTTGCTGTCTGGTGGACTACAAGATTAAGGAAGAAATCTTACGCCAGGCCAGGAGTATCCCGCAAATCGTCCATGAAGGAAAAACGGTACAAATCTTTCAGGATCTTTCTGGCATAACCCTACAGCACCGCAGAGATCTGAAGCCACTCCTAGACACTCTACGTACCAGAGGCATACCATACAAATGGAAGTTCCCCTTCTGCCTCGCGGCATCTTCGCAGGGGCGCTCGGCGTTCCTCAGAGTACCTGAGGATCTTCCCCAGTTCTGTGAAACCTTGAACATCCCCACCGTGGAGGTTCCGGAGTGGTATGCGGAATTTCGCCGATCGGCTGTCCGTAGAGAACGCCAGCCTGAAGAACCTATGGAGGCCATGAATGCTGGACACAGGAGGCGACGATCGCCTTCTGCCCCGTCGTACCACGGCACCTCCCGCTATCATCATCGGGAATTCAGTGCAGCAACCTCGCCCACCTCGAGAAGAGCCAGACGGGACCGATAACCGGTTAGAGAAGCGCCTAATGTCACAGATGCCCAACCACACAGTTATGCCATGTTAGGCGAACAGTTACCTTCATCTTTATTAAAATAGAATAGCGAGGGATTGTGCTCCACTGCTGATAACTTTCCTAAAATGGTCATCACAGGGCTAGACTTGCTGCGTAAGCACAGACCGTTAGGCCTTGTCTGGAATCCGCCATTGGGCTTGTAGGCTCTACCTTAGCAGCAAACCTCATGTCTAGAAGGATTGAGGTACGAGCGGCAGTATACAACCCCCATGACGCCCTTAGCGCTGATCTCGGTAACGAACACCTGCCCTCATGCCGGCTGCGGAATGATTAAGTGATCCCTGATTAGCGCACCTCACAGTCCCTGTCTCAACAAAGGCAATAGGTCTTCAAATTCCCGGATTCCCACTATGTCATGCTTCCCCCAGTGAACCCCTACATTCCAAGAAGTTCGGGAAGAATATCTCCGATATACGGCTCAATCGCAGCTCAATCGCAGCATACACCGCAGTACACGTTTGAACCGGACCTAAAAACTAACAGCCAAGGAAAGATGACCACCGTATCATACAGCCTTGCTTGCTTAATCCCATGGGAACTCTGATACCTCCATACCGAATGGCTGATGGACTTCGGATCCCTAATACTGAAGGGCTTCCCACTTCACACCTTGATCCCAGAATAACAGCAGGTGCTCCGGATATTGAGATTTTCTAGGAACTGAGGACACATAACGTAGCCGAAGTTGCTTACTACCAAAGCTGCTGTCTAACTACGGATGATCCCGCTAACCCCTTTTTCTTCATAGGTACGCCTCATAGAACACTTTACCGGAGGTATTCACTGCTGGCGTGGACTGCATTTTGTCTTAATTTTATAGTTTAACTAATATTCTTCGAAGGTATGTTGAGCCTTATACTGTAATGGTTAGTTGACTTAAGCATAGAATAGGTTTTAAGCTCATTCGCTATACTATGTAGATTTTATCTTATGCTTAATCTCACACCTTGGAATCTTTGCTGCATATCTCCACAGACATTGCTGCAATTCCAGAGGTCTGAGTGACTCTTAACGAAACAAAAAACATGGTACTCTATCTCGAGTAAAGCACACATAGGATGTTCTTCGGAATCACTGAGGTGATCCAACCATCACCTCTTTTGCTATCCCTGGTGAACCCCAACGTCAACGGATAGTGCACTGATAGTGTACCCCTCCTTTATTTAACTTTCATGGTCACGTGATGGCGGGGCCTACACCCCTCTCACTCACACACCACCTCACTCGTGTAAGGTTTACACCAACCCCCACACGGCAACGGTGCAGTATAATAACCCGTATCCCACGGGATAGGAGCTGCACCCACGCTGTATTATTCCGATCCCTTTTCTAGACCTGAGAAGGCGGGATAATCAAGGGATTGATTATCTCCGTAATCTCTTCGGATAATCAAACCCCCCCCCCCTTTCCTTTTTTTTTTTTTTTTTTTTTTTTTTTTTTCTTTCGTGATTGAAGGCTATGGATCTTAATCACGCACTAGCTGATAAGGAGCTATCTCCCGCTCTTCTAAATCTTCATTCCGTCAACATACGCGGTCTGAACACACCAGAAAAACGTTCCCTCTTACTCTCCTCTCTGCACAAGTCCCGGACCCATATTGCTCTGATCCAAGAAACACATTTCAGAACGGACACAATTCCCAAATTACAGGACCGGCATTTCCCAACAAGTTATCACGCATCTAATGATGAAGCCAAATCGAAAGGGGTGTGCATCCTCATATCTAAAAATTGCCCACTTGTTGTTTCAGATACCCTTAGGGACCCCCTTGGGAGATACATTTTCCTAAAAGGCACTCTACATGAACAACCAATAACTATAGCAAACCTGTATGCCCCAAATTCGCGACAAGTCTCCTTTTTCCGCGACACTCTTCAGACACTCACATCTTTTCGATCAGGTCTGTTAATACTTGGAGGTGACTTTAACGTCCCGTTAAACCCTAACCTTGATACATCCAATGGTCACTCCTCCCTCACATACAGAGCCCTTCGGGCCATAAAACAACAACTGAGAGGCTTACTCTTGCACGATACCTGGCGTACTCTATACCCTAATGAAAAAGATTTCACCTTTTACTCCCCACCACACTCTAAGTACTCACGGTTAGACTATTTTTTCATTTCCCAAGATGACTTACCAATGGTCAAAAAATCCTCTATTGAACCCATGGTCTTATCAGATCACAGCCCCATATCATTAACTTTACAACTGCCCGCCAAAAGACTGCACTCCCCAATATGGCGTTTAGATAATTCCCTCCTATCTGACATTGCTGTCACAAATTCGATCTCCCACCAACTCACCAAGTACTTCATGGAAAATGGCGAGGGAGAGCCCACACCTGAAGTGGTATGGGCAGCACACAAATGTGTGGTACGAGGCATACTCATCTCTGCAGCTGCAAATCGCACCAAACTTCGAAAAGCGAAAATAGATGAACTGACTAAACTTATCGCGCATTTAGAACAAAAACACAAACAATCCTTAGCTTCTGAGGCACTTACCGACCTAACGCAAGCCAGAAATGATTTACTAGAAGAACTCCACAAACGATTAAAGCGCAAATACATTTTACAGCGGAAATGTTTTTATGAGTTTGGTGATAAGTCAGGAAAACTCCTAGCGAGAGCACTGCAGGCCAAGAGAGCCGCACATACCATACACACAATTAAAGACCCTTCTGGTACACGTCATGTTTCCTCTGAAGCCATAGCACATCAATTTGTCCAATACTTCACAAAATTATATAACTTAGGAACCTCACATACGCCAAATTCCCTAGAGGATAGACAGGAAGCTATCAACCATTTCCTAGCCCAATACGCCCCGACCCCACTCACGGCAGAGGACTCAGAGGCACTAGATTCTCCCCTATCGATAAAGGAGCTTACACTAGCTTTAACACAGATGAAACCAGGCAAAAGTCCGGGCCCAGACGGACTTACGGTAGGATACTACAAAGCCTTTACTGACATTTTAATCCCACCTCTAGCCAAAGCATACAACAACTTTCCGCTTTCTAGTGTTGCTATCAGAGACACATTAGAAGCACACATCTCCCTTATCCCGAAACCAGGTAAAGATGAAACCATGGTCACCAACTACCGCCCTATCTCTCTACTAAACGTAGATATCAAACTGTTTGCCAAAGCTATCGCCAACCGTCTTATACCTCTACTCCCCAAACTAATATCCACAGAACAGGTAGGTTTCGTCCCCGGCCGCGAGGCCCGAGACAACACCACCAAAGCGCTAAACATCCACCATTGGATCACTACCTCTAACTCCAAAGGCTTCCTCTTGTCCCTTGATGCGGAGAAGGCGTTCGACAGGGTGGCATGGGACTTCATGGAGGCTACCCTGCATTACATAGGTTTACCTCCACACTTACTCCGGATGATCATGACACTGTATTCTTCCCCCACAGCAAAGGTGAGGGTGAATGGTCGCCTGTCGAACGCCTTCTCCGTATCCAACGGTACCAGACAGGGATGCCCCTTATCCCCACTAATTTTCATTATCACTCTAGAACCATTCCTCCGCAAACTTAGGGATAACCCGAACATCAAAGGGCTGGAAATCGACAATAGACACTTTAAAATAGCCGCTTACGCGGACGATATCCTACTGTTCCTCACTGACCCGCTCATTACCATTCCTAACCTACTTAAAGAATTTGCTCACTTCAAATTTCTTTCTAACCTACAAATAAATTTCTCTAAGTCCAAAGCACTAAACATATCTCTACCTGATGAAATAGTCACTCAATGTAAACTTAACTTCCAGATTGACTGGGAACCTCATGCGCTCACGTATCTTGGCATTAAAATACCCTCCAAATTGACAGACCTATATAAACTAAACTTTTTACCCATCTTACAAACCATCCAAGCAGATCTAAAAAAATGGAGCTTGGGACCGTTCTCCTGGTTCGGAAAGACGGCGATCCTAAAAATGAACATACTTCCCAGATTGCTCTACTTATTCCAAACCATCCCTATACAACTCCCTCCTTCCTTCTTTGGCATACTTAAAAGAACATGTAGGAACTTCGTATGGTCTTCTAAACAACCCAGACTGAACTGGAACAGATTGACGTCTCCTAAACTCCAAGGAGGCTTACACATACCAGATATACAAAAATATTACTGGGTATGTCACCTCGCTAGGATAGTTGACTGGCACAATAACAGACCTAACAAAGACTGGATACATGTAGAAAATGCTTTTACCGCAATACCTCTACATCTTTTACCATGGATTAAGCAAAATAAAATACCTGAGGGGGCCACACATAACCAATTCATCAATGCAACTCTAAACACTTTTAAAGTAGCCTGCAAACTACTCCAACTGACACCCACACCGGGTCCCTTGACACCTTTGGAAAACAACCCGGACTTCATACCAGGAATACATAATAAGACCCCAAAGACGGATATTAACCGCCCCAACCTTAGACTACAACAATTGTTCCAACAGGGCACTCTCATGTCTTTCCAGACCATGACTCGGACATTTCCAGACTACCACATTCCCTTTTATAAATACCTGCAGATACGCCACTTCGCTAATAGCATCCAACCTATTGCAAACTTACACAGAGATCTTACACCCTTTGAAAGCTTTTGTAATAACCCAGAGCCCCAAAGACACCTTATCTCGTCTATATATAAACTCTTATTCACATCACAAGAAATCAAATCTGATAGTCTGATTTTACAATGGGAAAGGGATTTAAATCTAGACCTCACCACAGAAGACTGGCAACATGCCCTTACTCATATACACAAGGGTTCTCTCAATATCTCCACACAGGAAAACAGATATAAAATCTTTACAAAATGGTACAGAACTCCAGATAGGATACACAAATTCCACCCAAACCTTCCCCCCCTCTGCTGGCGTTGTCAAGCATCCAGGGGCACTCTCCTCCACATATGGTGGGATTGTCCCCTCATACAAAATTACTGGATAGACATACATCGACTAATTACACAGATTACGACTTATTCGCCCGATTTCACCCCGGCCCAATACCTACTTCATCACACCTCCCTTCCACAACACACCTACAAGAAATCCCTGGTTCTACACCTCATCAACGCAGCTACCTTATGCATCCCTATCCACTGGAGAGACACCTCCCCCCCCACTATTCAAGAATGGATGCAGAGGGTAGACAGAATAGCTGAAATGGAACACCTTATACATCAATCCAATGATACACCATCCAAGTATGAACATATATGGGCTTGTTGGACTCATTTCAAATCAACCCACATACCGCACACTTCCTCTGACCCCACCCCTCAAAGGAATGGAGAGACAGTACACACGCATTCAACTGCTTAACCTATGGAATTATCTTTGGGCTTTCATTGTTCTTCCATCATTCCTTCCCCCTCCCTCGTAGGACTCTCTCTACCACCCAAGGGATCACTAATGATCTGCATGATACCTCGCTGCCGTTCTGAGATCTGATAGGCATCACAGCTACGCCTTTTTTCAAACTATCTAGGCAGATTCGACATGCTTCTGTCTTCTCTGTCCTCATATGTCCCACACTGGGCACAGATTGCTCCCAATAGGGGTGCCCAGAGGTGGAACGGAGCAACCAAAGTCGGTTAAGGACAAGGAAAGACTTTAGGAAAGAAAGCAGGGAAATAGAGTAGGTTGCTGACCGGATGATAAGGAGAAGAGAAAGGAGGAATTGGAGATAGGATTTAATTGAAAACAAAACAATACGCTTTTACAACGATTTTCATTCAAACTGCTACCTTAAATTCCAATTTTATCGACCTAAGTTACACCTTGACTCAAAGGTAGATATAATTACATTGTACTGATATAATACACACCTTACCTTAGATGTAGACGTAAACACATTAATACCTATAAAGTCTGGGATGATAGCGTACTATGGTTTATTACCCTTTTTATCTTTATTTTTTTTTTTTTTTTTTTTTTTTTTTTTTTATTTTTTTTTTTTTCCATCCTTTTCTGCCACATTGGCAATGCATTTTAATGACAAGAGAATTTCGCAGATATATTTTACCACAACTCAAGGCTTATTCCCCCACCACATAAGATATCACCTACAAAATTTCTCATTGTAGTTCCTTCGTTCGTTTGTTCATACTATGTTATAGTACTTATAATGTCATGCATTCTGATGTAATGTTATATCTGGCTATGGGCTAATATGTGACATTTACTTTCATGCTTTCATTTATGTAACACTTGTGTAAACTCAATAAAATTATACTTTAAAAAAAAAAAAAAAAAAAAAAAAGGTGTTTGTATATCGATTTCATATCTCCTCTCAAGCGTCTACAGGGACAGTAAATTTAATGTTTGTAGTCGTTCCTCGTAACTGCAGTCCTCCAGTTCCCTTATTAGTCCCCTTAGCTTTGTCACCCTTCTCTGGACTCTCTTCAGTTCCAGATGAAGCAAAACCAGGAAGCTCCTTCCACTGTAGGTCCTTACGTACAGTGAGAGAATAAAGTATTTGATCTCCTGCTGATTTTGTACGTTTTCCCACTGACAAAGAAATGATCAGTCTATAATTTTAACGGTAGGTTTATGTTAACAGTGAGGGACAGAATAATAACAAAAATATCTAGAAAAACGCATTTCAAAAAAGTTATATTTGATTTGCATTTTAATGAGTAAAATAAGTATTTGATCCCCTATCAATCAGCGAGATTTCTGGCTCCCAGGTGTCTTCTATGCAGGTAACGAGTTGAGATTAGGAGCACTCTCTCCTAATAACTGTCTATCTCCCTCGGTCTGGGGCTACATGCAAAATCTCACCTCGTGGAGTTTCAATGATCATGAGAATGGGGAGGAATCAGCCCAGAACTACATGGGAGAATCTTGTTAATGATCTCAAGGCAGCTGGGACCATAGTCACCAAGAAAACAATTGGTAACACACTACGCCGTGAAGGACTTAAATCCTGCAGCACCCACAAGGTCCCCCTGCTCAAGAAAACACATGTACAGGCTCGTGAAGTTTGCTAATGAACATCTGAATGATTCAGAGGAGAACTGGGTGAAAGTGTTGTGGTCAGATGAGACCAAAATCGAGCTCTTTGGCATCAACTCAAATTGCCATCTTTGCTGCCTAAGACCCCAAGAACACCATCCCCATCTTCAAACATGGAGGTGGAAACATTATGCTTTGGAGGTGTTTTTCTGCTAAAGGGACAGGACAACTTCACTGCATCAAAGGGACGATGGACGGGGTCATGTACCATCAAATCTTGGGTGAGAACCTCCATCCCTCAGCCAGGGCATTGAAAATGGGTCATGTATGGGTATTCCTGCATGGCAATGACCCAAAACACACGGCCAAGGGAACAAAGGAGTGCCTCAAGAAGAAGCACATTAAGGTCCTGTAGTGGCCTAGCCAGTCTCCAGACCTTAATCCCATAGAAAATATGTGGAGGGAGCTAAAGGTTCAAGTTACCAAATGACAGCCTCAAAACCTTAATGACTTGGAGAGGATCTGCAAAGAATAGTGGGACAAAATGCCTCCTGAGATGTGTGCAAACCTGGTGACCAACTACAAGAAACGTCTGACCTCTGTGATTGTCAACAAGGGTTTTGCCACCAAGTACTACGTCATGTTTTGCGAAGGAGTCGAATACTTATTTCACTCATTAAAATGCAAATCAAATGTAACTTTGTTGAAAAGCGTTTTTCATGAATATTTTTGTTGTTAGTCTGTCCATCACTGTTAAAATAAACCAACCATTAATATTACAGACTGATCATTTGTTTGTCAGTGGGAAAACATACAAAATCAGCAGGGGATGAAATACTTTTTCACCTTAGTGTACAGCTTCCCCTGCAGCAAAAGAGAGAGTTGGCTATCTCTGTCGGGCTTACCCAATTCTCCACTGCTTCACTGCAGAATATCTTGTCTTCCCCTCATCCTGTAACATAGGAGGGAGAGGTTTGGTAGTCTATAGCAGGGGAGAACTGAGACAGGGCTTACAGCACTGCTTGGTTGGGATTTCAGTGCTTCATGGTCAGCTCCCTATGGGATGTTAGTAGCCTAATGGATTTATAGCAGGTTCAACTGGTATTTTTCTGTTCTTGCGGAGGTTTTGACCACTTGCCTACCTGGCCAATTATTACATTTCTGTCATATATGTAAAAATCATTTTTTTTTTTTGCTAGAAAATTACTTATAACCCCCTGACATTGTATATTTTAAAGCAGAGGCAATAAAATGGTGGGGGTTGCATTTTTTTATGTCACATTGTAACAATTTTTTTTTGGGGGGGGGGGGGAATACATTTTATGAATTTTAGAGAACACAAACACAATATAATACCCATTTTTTTTTTGACATGACATGAAATTGTCACCACATGTTGGTAACAATCCATTCAATCCATACATACAAAGACACCAAAACAAATACGTTCAGAAAATAAGTTATGTGTAATAAAAAGGAATGGCACAGGGAAAAAGTATTGAACACATGGCGAAAAGGAGTAGCAAAAAGGCATGGAAAGCCAAGACACCAGCTGAAACCTATCAGTAATTAGAAAGCAATCCTGTCCCTTGTCAGTGAAAATTAATATCAGCTGGTTCAGTCTCAACTGATGGCCTATAAAAAGGTGTCTCCTTACCAAGGTGTCACACAAGAAACATCTCATGATGGGTAAAAGCAAAGAGCTCTATTAAGACCTTCGCAACCTTCTTGTTGCAAAACATACAGATGGCATTGGTTACAGAAGGATTTCTAAATTTCTGAATGTTCTAGTGAGCACTGTTGGGGCCATAACCTGGAAGTGGAAAGAACATAATTTTCTCCATAAACCGGCCACGACCAGGTGCTCCTCCCAAGATTTCTGACAGGGGGTGAAAAGAATTATCAGAAGAGTTGTCCAAGAGACAAGGACCACTTGTGGGGAGCTTCAAAAAGACCTGGAATTAGCAGGTACAATTGTTTCAAAGAAAACAATTAGTAATGCACTCATCTGCTATGGCCTGTATGCACACTCACCACACAAGAAAAAGCATATTGAAGCTCACTTAAATTTTGCTGCACAACATTTAGACAAACCTGTGAAATACTGGAAGAATATAGTCTGGTCAGATGGGACAAAGATTGAACTATTTGGATGCCATAATACACATCATGTTTGGAGGTCAAATGGCACATCACCCCAAAAACACCCCCCATACCAACAGAGAAGTTTGGAGGTGGGAACATCATGGTGTGGGGCTGTTTTTCAGCATACGGTACTGGCAATCTTCATATCCTTGAAGGAAGGATGAATGGAAAAATGGACCAAGACATTCTTGATAAAAATCTGCTGCCATCTACAAGGATGATGAAGATGAAACGAGGGTGGGCATCTCAGCAAGACAATGATCCCAAAGCCAAGGAAACTCTCAATTGGTTTCAAAGAAAGAAAATAAAGCTGATAGAATGGCCCTGCCAATCCCCTGACTTGAATCCAATAGAAAATTTATGGAAAGAACTAAAGATCAGAGTTCATAGAAGAGGCCAACGGGACCTTCAAGATTTAAAGACTGTTTGTGTGGAAGAATGGGCCAAAATCACACCTGAGCAACGCATGTGACTAGTTTCTCCGTACAGGAGGCATCTGGAAGCTGTCATTACAAACAAAGGATTTTATACCAAGTATTGAATACATTTTAGTTAGCGTGTTCAATACTTTTTCCCTGTGTCATTCCATTTTATTACACATGACTTAATTTCTGAACACATTTGTTTTGGTTTCTTTGTATGTATAGATTGCAAGGGTTGTTACCGACATGAGGTAAACATTTCATTTCAATAGCACCTTTAGAAATATATTTACCTAGAAAAATGCAACATGTTCAATACTTTTTTTTTTTTTAATCTGTAAAGATTTTATTAAAGGTTTAACAGACAATACAGAAATTCCAATATAAGAGGACAAGGCTCCAAGTACAATACAGACCGTGGTGATATACAAATGACGTGGCCAACAAAAGGCTCCCTGTAAAAATTGAAAATAACATTCCTGACATAAGAATGCTTAAAATGCTCCTTGAGATATCAATACATTTGCCCGTTTTGTTTCAGGTATCTATAGATATGTCAGGGCTGCTGAAAATTCAGGGCCTCGGCAAACATTCCCAACTTCATTTCTGTTTGTTTCGTAGGACCTGAGAGGGATGGGAAAAGGAGCCGACTACCAAGTCAGCCCCTTATCACATAGTCTCTGCATATTAGGACTTAGTCAAGGTAGATAGGAAAGAAAAGAGAAGAATAAAAGCGGGGAGGGGGGGGGGTGTACCGAGAAATTAATGTGGGGAGAGGGGGTGGGGTAACCACCCGCTACCCTCTCCATCTACATCAGGTAGTGACATATGTTGTATATAGGCCAAAGTACCTTTAAATTGTATCCTTGAAAACAGTAAGGGACCATAGAACAAATTAAACGTTGTCTTTTATCAGTTCTTGATAACTTTGAGATTTTTGATAATTAATCCAGGTTTCCCATATATTTGAGAAACTGGAGATCTTATCCTGGGTGGTGTATATCAGCTTCTCCATCGCTGCTATTTGATTAATATGTGATGCCCATTGCTTCATTGAAGGGGTTGATTTGGACCTCCAATGGACCGGTAAACAAGGCCTAGCAGCCTTAATCATATGCACGGCCACCGACTTATAGTATCTTTTCTGGGGTATTTTGGAAAGGTGAACGAGGTATTGTGCTGGTGAAAAACTCCAGTGGGAGCGAGGAGATCGCAGTCGTCGCATTGTGCACTTCAAGCCAGTATGGCTGAATCAGTGGGCACGTCCACCATATATGGCTAAAAGTGCCTAAATCTTGTTTGCATCTCCAGCACCGGTCTGAGACCATTGGAACGAATTTGTGAAGCAGCTCTGGTGTCTTATACCACCTTGTTTTAATTTTATACCCATTTTCCTGGGTTTTCACATTCATAAAGCTTTTGTGTATATAGAAGTGAATGCGATCCAAGCCAGCTTCCCCTATCACTATGTTCAACTCAGTCTCCCAGAATGCGTGTTCCGAGCATAAAGAAGTATAAAGGTTCTCCAAACATTGAGGCGTAAAGCATCAAAATCACATGATTCTGGGGAGATGAGCTTGAACACAGCGATTCAAAGACAGTAGGGACTTTCTTGAAGCCATCTCTGCTCGCTGTGTTGTCTAGATAATGCTTTAGTTGTAGGTAGGCCCAAAAAGGGAAAGACTTGGTTTTAGATAATGCTGCGAGTTACCCTTGCCGGAGGAACCTGCCTCTGGAGAAAAAATGTTTAGCTTGCATCTCTGCATAAGGCCACTCCGTAGATAAAAAAGCCTAATAGGGCGTACACACGATCGGACTTTTCGGCTACAAAAGTCAGACGGACGCCGACGGACCAAATCCGGCGGACAATCCGATCGTGTGTGGGTTTCCCCGGACTTTCAGCGGACTTTTCCAGTCGCAAATCTGACGGACTTTAGATTTGGAACTTGCTTCAAATCTTTACGTCGTAACTCCGCCGGACCCAGAAATCCGCTCGTCTGTATGCTAGTCCGACGGACAAAAACCCACGCTAGGGCAGCTATTGGCTACTGGCTATCAACTTCCTTATTTTAGTCTGGTGTACGTCATCACGTACAAATCTGTCTGACTTTTTTGTGATCGTATGTAGGCAAGCCCGTTTGTTAGAAAGTCCGCCGCAAGTCCGCCAGAAGTCCTTCGAAAGTTTGTCGGACGGGCTGTTGGACTTTTGTAGCCGAAAAGTCCAACCTTGTGTACGCCCCATTAGCCATACCTGGGGGAAAGTCTGGGTTACCCTTGATGGGAGTAATCACACAGTCTTTGGCTGAAAGCGTGTGAACTTTACAGGCCCTTTCAAAGGCATGAAGAGTTGCCCCGAGGGTGAGAGGGTGTGACTGAATGTTGGGTGATATGTGCTTCTTAGAGAGCCAAGGAGTTAGGCAAAACTCAGCCTCCGAGATCAATTGCCCAAGCAGTACCCAGCCCTTACATTTGCTATGGATTCTCCAGTCCACTACCCAGGCCAGATGAACAGCCCAGTAATAAAGCTGCAGATAAGGATGGCCAATGCCTCCCCCAGATTTTGGCAACACAAGCTTCGCCCATCCAATTTGTGCCACTTTGGTTCCCCATAGAAAAGCCTTACACATCCTCTTATATGCTGCAAAGAAAGAAGGCGGCAAGCAGATCGGGATAGCCTGCAGTTCACACAGCAGGCGGGGAAGCACTGCCATTTTGAGAATTGAAGCCGTCCAAACCAGGAGATGGTAGGTACATCCCACCTATGTAGGTCCTGCTGTATATTTTTAAGATCTGAGAGAAAGTTCTTTCTGTATAGGTCTGTAAGTTTACTATGGAGTTGGATACCCAAATAGGTGATGGCATCTGCTTTCCAATGGAAAGGGAAGTTTGTCTGACATAGGTGTACAAAAAAAAAAAGGGTGATCAATGCCACAGATATGTTATAACACAGGTGAGAGAGAGATCAAGACATCTTTAGTAGTCTCGAGTAGTCTCCTTCTAAAACCTGTCAGCTGTCTCAATGTGGCGAGGCAGGGGGGAGCAGGCATCTCCCCATGGTTTAACTGAGGCCCTGTGTGGAGCAGTCTCCGTCAGCAATGTGGAGGAGCCGGGCACATAGCATGGGGATTATGGAAACCTTGAAAATGAGAGCCTACCGCTGCTCCTTGTTGTCATAAGACCCTGGAATATGAGCACCTGTCATGTAGTCTGGCTGCAGTAATGCCTGTTCGAGCCAATGCATTCCCTCAAAGCATGGGAGAGTTTTCCAAGTCCCCAATGCCAGTACAGAAGAAGTCAGAGATCAGAGCAAGAGTGATATCACATGTAGCTGCCACAGCTCAGCAAGTCTCCAGTCAGAGTCAGCTCTATGCCAGAGCACAGGGGTAGCCCTATAGTCTATAACAACAGTTAGTGCACTTAAGAAAAGTGGGGGTAAAGACAAAGAACTCTAAGGCTCAGCTCACCGTACCGTTATCTGTGCGATCAATGATCAGTCCTGCGGCGCACGGACGATGGAGAGACTCGCGGGCTTTCATCCGTTTCCATATCCCCGCAAATTCTCGGCGGTGTGGTGGCTGAAGGTCTTCGACGTCTTTATCTGCTTCTGTGCGACCTTGGGGTGTCATCAGGTTGGGTAGGGATCAAGGATTCTGGTTGCAGGAATGTGCTATACCAGTCAGGAACATTGATTACGGGGATGTCCAGGGCGTCACAAAATGGCTGTAGATCTGCTGGCGTTCTCAGCGATGCTGTGCGATTTCCAGTTGTCGCTTGTAGGCAGAAGGGGGACTTCCACTGATAAGGAATACATCTTTCCCGCAGGACTTGAAGGAGAGGGCACAAGTCCCTCCTGTGCTGGAGAGTAATGGCAGAAAGATCAGCTGAATGCGCACTCCTTCATGTTCCAAGTGGGCATTGTTGCGAGCTAATCGCAGTATTTCCTCCTTTTGGATGAAGTTAACCAGGCAGCAGACAGCATCTCTGGGTGGATCTGTGTCCCTGCCCCTAGGCCAAAGCGCTCTGTGACACCTTTCCATCTCGACAGGGGCATCAGGCGGTCTGCCTAACAGGGTATTAAAGATGACCCACACCGCAGCTTGTAGTTGGGGGCCTTCCACTGTCTCTGGTATTCCTTTGATCCACAGCTGCAACTGCGGCCCCTATTATCCAAATCCTCCATGTTGCATGTCCATAAGGTGCTGTGCTTGTACCGTTGTGGCTCACTGGACCTGTTGGACCTGGACCTGTTGGATTGCTGCGCCATGTGTTATGGCGGCCGATTCCACATGCTCCAGGCGAGAACAAACAGCTGATGTTAGATTTTAAGTCAGAGATTGCAGCGGTCAAGGTGCTATTGATGTCCATAGCCACCTGTTGTAGATCGGCTAGACACAGGAGAGGAGAGGAATGCGAGGCAGTCATACCTGTATTAGAGCTAGCTGGGTGAAAGATAGCTAGGGAGTCCGCGGTGATGGCGTAGGCCGCCGCACTATGGTCCGTGGCTTGAGATGCGGCCTGCGATTCAGCATGCTGTGTGCAGAACATCGCCGGTATGTTCTTGCTGGGTGGATGAGTCCAGCTGAGACCGGATGGCCGACTAGCTTCTCCCGGTCATCTTTGCACCTAAGGGCCGAGGTTCTCCCGCTTATGAGAGGCTAATCAGAAGCTCTGGACGGCAGAGCTCTCCTTCTATACTGCCATCTTGCTCCAGTGCTAGGCCACGCCCCCCTCAATACTTATTTTACCCACTGTACCCACATGTGCGTAGCAAGGTGTTATTTTGCAGAATTAGTTATGCGTTTCTATATTGCATTGTCATGCGTTATTGACATGCATAGCGGAGTGCTTCCAATGCATTTTCACATTTAGAATTTGGAGTGGATAAAGTTAACACCCATTGACCAAAGCTTGTTAATACCCGCCAATGCATCAAAGTGCTTTTAGATACTTTACCATTGACTTCTATGGGCCCCCCCAATGCACAAAATCACAGACAAAAATAGATGTGATATTTTTTCAAAATACACTGTAATGCAGCACAGAAAGGGAAGCAGATACAGTCTAAATGGGTCCCTAGTGCAAAAGAGGGCAGCTGTGGAAGAAGAATAGTTGTAGAGGAACGTCCTCATAATTACCTTTTTAACCCCTTCAGATTCACGCTATAGCCGGATGACGGCTACAGCGCGGATCTGCTTTACCGGGAGGCCGTCAATAGATGTCCTCCCCTTTGCACGCTCGCCACGTCCCCCTTGAAGGGCACGCATGGTGCGCGCTGTGATCACCCGAATCAATGAGACTCGGATGATCACAGATCTGAGTAAGGGGTCAATCCCGGCCCCTTACCACATGATCAGCTGTCAGCCAATGACAGCTGATAATGTGATGTAAACAGAAGATCGGTAATCGTTTTTTTTTCTTCTCACGCTGACAGCGTGAGGAGAAAAAAAAAGCCGATCACCGGCTTCAGTGTGAGGGACATCGGTCCCACCTGCCAGTGCCACGAATCAGTGCCCACAGTGCCACGAATCAGTGCCCACCAGTACATAAGTGCTTGTGCCAGCAATCAGTGCCACCTATCAATGCCCACAAGTGCCACCTATCAATGCCCACCAGTGGTGCCAATCAGTGCCTCATCAGTGCTGCATATCAGTGTCACCTACCAGTGCCGATCAGTGCCCATCACTGCCACCCATCAGTGTCCATCAGTGAAAGCTATCAGTGCCACCTATTAGTGCCCTTCAGTACCACCTCTCAGTGCCCACCAGTGCCACCTCATTAGTGCCCACAAGTGCCGCCTATTAGTGCCCATCAGTGCCGCCTTATCAGTGCCGATCAATGCAGCCTATCAGTGCCCATCAGTGCCACCTTATCAGTGCCCATCAGTGCAGACTCATCAGTGTACATCAATGAAGGAGAAAAATTACCTGTTTGCAAAATTTATTAACAAAATATAAAACGGTTTTGTATTTTTTTTTGAATTCGGTCTTTTTATATTTTTTTAACAAAAAATAAAAAAACCCAGAGGTGATCAAATACCACCAAAAGAAAGCTCTATTTGTGGGAAAAAAATGATAAAAGTTTCATTTGGGTACAGTGTTGTATGACCGCGCAATTGTCATTCAAAGAGTGACAGCGCTAAAAGCTGAAAATTGGTCTGGGCAGGAGGGGGGTTTAGGTGCAAGTGGTTAAAGGTTTTTTTTTAAATACTTACCTTCACTGTGCAGCTCGTTTTGCACAGAGTGGCCCCGAACCTGGTCTTCTGGGGTCCCTCGGCGGCTGTTTCAGCTCCTCCCCGCAAGAACTAACCACCTTAATGCGAGCTCCCTCGCATGGTGGTTAGTTATTGCGGGCGCGCTCCCGTGATACAGCCGGCGGCTATAGCCGCTCGCTGTACCACTCGGCCCCGCCCCACGGCGCGCCGCGTCATTGGATGGGATTGACAGCAGCGCGAGCCAATGGCTGCGCTGCTTTCAATCCATCCACTATAGCCAATCAGCGACCAGGCTGAGCGGCGAAATGGAGGTCGGGAGCGAGCGGCTGAGTTTCGAGGTGTCAGGTAAGTAAAACAGGGGGGGCTGGGGGCGGCGGTATTGTCAAAAGTTTTTTCACCCTAATGCATAGAATGCATTAAGGTGAAAAAATGTATACCTTTACAACCCCTTTAAAGTCCTCAAAAATGTCCGGTTCCTCCCCCCATTCAATGAATAGGATCTGTTGCTTATACCAAAATAGAAACACAGCGTCTGAATAAAAATGCCAATAAAATAGTGGATGGTCCATCTATACACAAACAAATGTCTCCCTAATTCTGAAGAAGAGGCAGTGACAGAAGGCCAAATCCTTAGCAGCCGCGAGAAAAATTTTAATCGACACCTATATTAGTATTAACATTCGGCAGACTTGACAGAATGATTGTTGATTTAAGCAGTCCTCATACATGAAAAGAGAGCAGTTTCTTTTATTAAGCAAGATTAATAACATCAATGCTGCCAGCGATACCGTCATTACAGATGCTGGCGGACTGGAAGGACAACGTTTAATACCACTGCGCTGATCTTCAGTTATAAATATAAATCCCAAGAGATTCGTTTCAAGTTGTCTTCTATCAGGTAATAGCTGTCATGAATTAAACGAGAAATCCTAATGGGGTAATTTTCACCAGCAAACATTGAGTAGTCAAGTTCCATACTGCTCATCCCTAAGCAAGATGGCACCCTGAGGTTCTGCAACAACTTCAGAAAACAAAATAATATATTCAGAATTTAAGCTTAACTAAGTAGATGAATTTATAAAAAGATTTGGTCCCACCAGTCACATTACCACCTTCAATCTAACTAAGAGGTATTGGCAGGTCCACTTAACAGATGGGGCAAAGGAAAAGACAGCATTGCTTACACCAGGTGGGCTGTCTAGTATGTGGTCCTCTCTTTTGGATTACATGGGGCTAAAGTTTTGTTTTCTCGGCTCATCGTAGTGTTGTACGTCACCGTGTTCTTGACGGTCGAAAGTTCAGAGAACTTTTGTGTGACCGTGTGTATGCAAGGCAAGCTTGAGCGGAATTTGAACGGAATAACCAACCAAGTTTTTTCTGACGGAAATTCCGAACGTGTGTACGCGGCATAACAGGTTTTCTTCTGTGCCCTATATTTGGCTCCATCCATCTTCCCATCAACTCTGACCAGCTTCCCTGTCCCCGTTGAAGAAAAGCATCCCCACAAAATGATGCTGCCACCACCATGTTTCACGGTTTCAATGGATCGTGCGAGGAGCCTGTGGACGCAGTAGAACTGCCAGGACTACATACTTATGACGAGCATTACTCCCAATTATATCTTGTAAGTGTTTTTAATCTTGTGCAATAAATGATACTGTTTTAATACTACACTTAGGGGTGCCCCCCCTGTTTCTTTTATATGTTTTGCAGAGTTGCTGGACACACTTTGAGGATGGCTGCCTCTTTTTAAATCACTCCTCAAACCATGGTTCAACTTTGTTTTTACATAAAGACTGACTAATAAATGGACATTATTACAAACTAAGGGCATTGCCTCCTGGAGAGCCAGATACCCAATTTACCTCCACATGTTTCACAGTGGGGATGGTGTGTTCAGGGTGATGTGCAGTGTTAGTTTTCCACCACACATAGCATTTTGCTTTGAGGCCAAAAAGTTACATTTTGTTCTCATCTGACCAGAGCACCTTCTTCCACATGTTTGCTGTGTCCCCACATGGCTTCTCACAAACTGCAAACAGGACTTCTTATGGCTTTCTCTCAACAATGACTTTCTTCTTGTCACTCTTCCATAAAGACCAGATTTGTGGAGAGCACGACTTATGCCGAGTACACACGAGCGGACTTTACGGCAAACTTTGCCCGGCGGACTTTTCGACAGACTTTATGACGGACTTTCTGAATGAACGGACTTGCCTACACACAATCCACCAAAGTCCGTCGAATTCGTACGTGATGACGTACGACCGGACTAAAACAAGGAAGTTCATAGCCAGTAGCCAATAGCTGCCCTAGCGTGGCTTTTTGTCCGTCGAACTAGCATACAGACGAGCGGACTTTTCGACCAGACTCGAGTTCGACGAATAGATTTAAAACATGTTTCAAATCTAAGTCCGTCCAACTTTTGAGAAAACAAAGTCCGCTGGAGGCCACACACGATCGAATTGTCCGACGAAATCCCGTCCGCCGGGCAAAGTCTGCCGTAAAGTCCGCTCGTGTGTACGCGGCATAAAGTTGTCCTGTGCACAGATTCTCCCACCTGAGCTGTGGATCTCTGCAGCTCCTCCAGAGTTACCATGGGCCTCTTGCTGCTTCTCTGATGAATGTTCTCCTTGCCCGGCCTGTCAGTTTAGGTGGACGGCCATGTCTTGGTAGGTTTGCAGTTGTGCCATACTCTTTCCATTTTCGGATGTATATACATAAATATATAAACCAAAAACATAAATGTATTTTATTGGGATTTTATATATATTGTATGTATATGTGTGTGTGTGTATATATACAGTGGGGACGGAAAGTATTCAGACCCCCTTACATTTTTCACTCTTTGTTATATTGCAGCTGTTTGCTAAAATCATTTAAGTTTATTTTTTCCCTCATTAATGTACACTCAGCACCCCATATTGACAGAAAAACACAGAATTGTTGACATTTTTGCAGATTTATTAAAAAAGAAAAACTGAAATATCACATGGTCCTAAGTATTCAGACCCTTTGCTCAGTATTTAGTAGAAGCACCCTTTTGATCTAATACAACCATGAGTCTTTTTGGGGAAGATGCAACAAGTTTTTCACACCTGGATTTGGGGATCCTCTGCCATTCCTCCTTGCAGATCCTCTCCAGTTCTGTCAGGTTGGATGGTAAACGTTGGTGGACAGCCATTTTTAGGTCTCTCCAGAGATGCTCAATTGGGTTTAAGTCAGGGCTCTGGCTGGGCCATTCAAGAACAGTCACAGAGTTGTTGTGAAGCCACTCCTTCATTATTTTAGCTGTGTGCTTAGGGTCATTGTCTTGTTGGAAGGTAAACCTTCGGCCCAGTCTGAGGTCCTGAGCACTCTGGAGAAGGTTTTCGTCCAGGATATCCCTGTACTTGGCTGCATTCATCTTTCCCTCGCTTCCAACCAGTCGTCCTGTCCCTTCAGCTGAAAAACACCCCCACAGCATGATGATGCCACCACCATGCTTCACTGTTGGGACTGTATTGGACAGGTGATGAGCAGTGCCTGGTTTTCTCCACACATACCGCTTGAAATTAAGGCCAAAATGTTCTATCTTGGTCTCATCAGACCAAAGAATCTTATTTCTTACCATCTTGGAGTGCTTTCATGTGTCTTGCACTGAGGAGAGGCTTCCGTCGGGCCACTCTGCCATAAAGCCCCGACTGGTGGAGGGCTGCAGTGATGATTGACTTTCTACAACTTTCTCCCATCTCCCGACTGCATCTCTGGAGCTCAGCCACAGTGATCTTTGGGTTCTTCTTTACCTCTCTCACCAAGGCTCTTCTCCCCCAATAGCTCAATTTGGCCAGACGGCCAGCTCTAGGAAGGGTTCTGGTCGTCCCAAACGTCTTCCATTTAAGGATTATGGAGGCCACTGTGCTCTTAGGGACCTAAAGTGCAGCATAATTTTTTTGTAACCTTGGCCAGATCTTTGTCTTGCCACAATTCTGTCTCTGAGCTCTTCAGGCAGTTCCTTTGACCTCATGATTCTCATTTGCTCTGACATGCACTGTGAGCTGTAAGGTCTTATATAGACAGGTGTGTGGCTTTCCTAATCAAGTCCAATCAGTATAATCAAACACAGCTGGACTCAAATGAAGGTGTAGAACCATCTCAAGGATGATCAGAAGAAATGGACAGCACCTGAGTTAAATATATGAGTGTCACAGCAAAGGGTCTGAATACTTAGGACCATGTGATATTTCAGTTTTTCTTTTTTAATAAATCTGCAAAAATGTCAACAATTCTGTGTTTTTCTGTCTATATGGGGTGCTGTGTGTACATTAATGAGGGGAAAAAATGAACTTAAATGATTTTAACAAATGGCTGCAATATAACAAAGAGTGAAAAATTTAAGGAGGTCTGAATACTTTCCGTCCCCACTGTATATATATATATATATATATATATACATATATACATACCTCCCAACATTTTGAGATGTGAATGAGGGACACCTACTGACAAACATATGTAGGCATAGGACACGCCCCTTGCCACACCCCCTTAAAGTAGAATTAACCAAAAAAAAAGGTTTAGCAATTTAGAAATTGGATGAAAGGTTTAGCACTGGGAAACACTTTTTGAAAGATAAAAAGTGAATTTTGCAACTATATAGATCAGACCAAAATGAGGGACAAATGAGGAGGAAAGAGGGACAGAGGGACATTGCTCCAAATCAGGGTCAGTCCCTCGAAATCAGGGACAGTTGGGAGCTATGTATGTGTATATATATATATATATATATATATATATATATATATATATATATATATCTGGACAGGCTCACCCGGCATGCTTCAGGATACTGCTTATTTAATTTCCAAAACTAGTATGAAGGAAATCATGAAAATAAGCAGAGGTGAGTTTAACTTTCAATTTTCATATCAGAAAGTGGTGAAGTATGGATCGGTCATCTTTAAAAGCTACAAATTTGTACGTAAAAAGCATTTTTTTTTTCAATAGTGTTTCAATTTCCAGTAGTATTTCTCCATAGTAACCCTATTATCTTTTTCTTTCTTTACAGAGGAGACATGGGAGGATTTCCAGTTGCTGGAGGCAGTATTGTACTAGGCTCAGTAATCGAATAGCTCCACATGAGTACACCGTCCATACAATGTGCTGCCTGAGCCTCTTCACTCCCCCTCCCCTCATCCTCAAATAACCTTCCATTATTCCTCTACAATTCAGCGCCAGGTATCATCCACACACCTGAGCTAATCCCGACCCCCCCACCCCCAACCGCACAATCCTTCACCTGCAAGCGGACAAGCAATCATGAAGGGGTTAATGATGTCACTATGATGAAAATGTACGGCAGTTTCACATTCTTGCATAAGATTGAGCAATACATGATGAAATACTAATTGTTGATGAAATCCTGGGAGAGAAAATTGAAAACAGTGAAAAGTGAAATTTAAAACGGTGATCTGGCTTAAATAGCCCCTGGAAGCAGCGGTTGGTTCCCAGGTTGAAGGAGGGGGGTCCTGGGGGGACTACAAATCACCGAATGCACCCTAAAAGTCCTGGATTTGGTGTTTGACAAAGAGCGATGTTCAGATTAGTTTCTATGGCACATTGTATTATTGCATTTTTTTATTTTATTTGCGTTTTTCATAATTTTCGCACTATGAGGGGGAGTTACATAGCTCCCAACTGTCCCTGATTCCGAGGGACTGTCCCTGATTTGGAGCAATGTCCCTCTGTCCCTCTTTCCTCCTCATTTGTCCCTCATTTTGGTCTGATCTATATAGTTGTATACAAAATGCACGTTTCCCAGTGCTAAACCTTTCATCCAATTTCTAAATTGCTGCATTTGTACACTTTAAAAGCCAATATAAAGGAATAGTAGTGATAAAAAAAAGCCAATATAAAGGAATAGTAGTGATAAAAAAAAGCCAATATAAAGGAATAGTAGTGATAAAAAAAGCCAATATAAAGGAATAGTAGTGATAAAAAAAAAGCCAATATAAAGGAATAGTAGTGATAAAAAAAAGCCAATATAAAGGAATAGTAGTGATAAAAAAAAGCCAATATAAAGTAATAGTAGTGATAAAAAAAAGCCAATATAAAGGAATAGTAGTGATAAAAAAAGCCAATATAAAGGAATAATAGTGATAAAAAAGCCAATATAAAGGAATAGTAGTGAAAAAAAAGCCAATATAAAGCAATAGTAGTGATAAAAAAAGCCAATATAAAAGGAATAGTAGTGATAAAAAAAGCCAATATAAAGGAATAGTAGTGATAAAAAAAGCCAATATAAAGGAATAGTAGTGATAAAAAAAAGCCAATATAAAGGAATAGTAGTGATAAAAAAAAGCCAATATAAAGGAATAGTAGTGATAAAAAAGCCAATATAAAGGAATAATAGTGATAAAAAAGCCAATATAAAGGAATAGTAGTGAAAAAAAAGCCAATATAAAGCAATAGTAGTGATAAAAAAAGCCAATATAAAGGAATAGTAGTGATAAAAAAAGCCAATATAAAGGAATAGTAAAAAAGCTGATTGGTTTCTATGCAGAGCGGCACCAGATTTTGAATGCTCCAGTTTTAGTAAATCAATCCCTATGTGTTGTGTTTTGTGTGTTGAGGTGCATTGCCTTATTCAACCATTTACATTGTGTGGTGTGTCAATGTACATGCATTAACCACCTGCCGACCAGTCGCCGTCATTGTACGGCGGCGGGTCGGCTGGTTCCCGCGAATGGCCGTAATTGTACGTCGGCTTGGGAAACCCTATTTTGTGGGCGCACGGCCACTGGCCAGCGGGGGAGCCAATCAGTGGGTCCGGCGGATTCGATGTCCGCCGGCCACCCACGATCGTTCCCTGCAGTGACAGAACGGGGGTTCAGCTAGGGTTGCCACCTCATCCCTTTAAACCCAAACACATATTAATTACGCAGGTTCTGTGGTTGATTACGGTGGTAATTAAACACTTAAGGACGGAGCCTCTTTCTGAGATTTGTTGTTTAAAAGTTAAAAACAGTTTTTTTGCTAGAAAATTACTTAGAACCCCCAAACATTATACATTTTTTTTTCTAAATTTCTGTTGTTGCGATACTTTCTGTCACACCGTATTTGCGCACTTTTTTTGGAAAAAATACACTTTTTTGAATTAAAAAATAAGACAGCAGTAAAGTTAGCCCAATTTTTTTTTTTTTATATTGTGAAAGATAATGTTACGCCGAGTAAATTGATACCCAACATGTCACGCTTCAAAATTGCGCCTGCTCGTGGAATGGCGACAAACTTTTACCCTTAAAAATCTCCATAGGTGATGTTTTAAAAATTCTACAGGTTGCATGTTTTGAGTTACAGAGGAGGTCTAGGGCTAGAATTATTGCTCTCGCTCTACCGATCGCGGCGATACCTCACATGGGTGGTTTGAACACCGTTTTCATATGCGGGCGCTACTCACATATACGTTCGCTTCTGCACGCGAGCTCGTCGGGACGGGGCGCGTTTAATTTTTTTTTTTTTATTTATTTTACCTTTTATTTTTACACTGTTTTTTAAAAAAAATAAAAAGTTGTCACTTTTATTCCTATTACAAGGAATGTAAAGATCCCTTGTAATAGAAAACAAGCATGACAGGACCTCTTAAATATGGGATCTGGGGACAAAAAGACCTCAGATCTCATATTTACACTAAAATGCAATAAAAAAAAAAACAACCTGTCATTTAAAAATAGTTATTTAAAAAAAATGGCCCTTTAAGAGCTGTGGGCGGAAGTGACGTTTTGACGTCGCTTCCGCCCAGCAATGGTATGGAGACGGGTGGGGGGCCATCTTCCCCTCACTCCTCTCCATACCCAGCTACTGACAGGACGCGATCGCCTCCGCCGCTGCCGATGGCTAAGGTAAGCGGCCGAGGGCACCGGATCGCGGCGGGAGGGGTTGGGCCCCCTCCCGCCACCGATAAAAGTGATCTTGCGGCAAATCCGTGGCAGAGACCACTTATATCTTGTAGCGGACCGCTCGCTGAAGAAGAGGATACCGGGGTTATGGTAGCTAGCGGCTGCCATAACAATGATATCCTCCTTCAAACAGCCGACGTATAACGACGGCGGGCGGTCCGGAAGTGGTTAAACTCACTTAGTGCCTTACCTGCATTCAATTAGCCACAGAACCTGTGCAATTAGAATGTGTTTGGGTTTAAAGGGATGAGGTGGCAACTCTAGGGTCTGTCTGTGTAAACAAGGCAGATCCCCGTTCTGACAGGGGAGATCCCACAGATCCTGTCTTTCTGCTGTGCAGGAAGACCGATCGAATTGTTTCCCCAGGCAGCCCATCCCCCATATAGTTAAAAAAACACCTGCAGGGAACACATTTAACCCCTTGATCGTCCCTGATGTTAACCCCTTCCCTGCCAGTGTCATTAGTACAGTAACAGTGCATATTTTTTGCTGATCGCTTCTAATAAATGTCAGTTAGGTTACCGATCTGTCTGCCGCAATGTCGCAGTCCTGCTAAAAAAAAAAAAAAAAACGCAGATTGCTGCCATTACTAGTAAAAAAAAAAAAAGCAGAAAGTAAAAAATATTGCTTTTTTTTTTTCAAAATCGTCGCTCTTTTCTTTGTTTATAGAGCAAAAAATAAAAAAACGCAGAGGTGATCAAATACCACCAAAAGAAAGCTCTAATTGTGGGAAAAAAAGGACGTCAATTTTGTTTGGGTGCAACGTTGCACGACTGCGCAATTGTCAGTTAAAGCGGCGCAGCGCCGTATCGCCGAAAAATTGCCTGGTCATTAAAGTGGTTGTATACCTTTATTTGTAACTTTTACCTACAGGTAAGCCTATAAAAAGGCTTACCTGTAGGTAAAAAAAAATATCTCCTAAGCCTGTAAGGTTTAGGAGATATTCCCCTCGCAATGAGCCGCTGACTGCAGAAGTCTCCTGCGCGCATGCGCGGGAGTGACGACATCGCGGCTCCGGCCACTCACAGCGCCGGAGCCGCGATACCCGGAAGACACGCCGAGGGGAGATGTCAGCTCCCTCGGCGTGGACCAGGTGAGATGCCGGCGCCTCGTTCTAAGGTAAGTATCTCATAATGAGCTAGTATGCGGTGCATACTAGCTCATTATGCCTTTTCCCTTGCAGGTGTAGAACAAAAAAAAAAAAAAAAAAGACAGCGGGTATACAACCGCTTTAAGGGGGTAAATCCTTCCGGTCCTTAAGTGGTTAACCTACGCTGCATTAGGGCGCTTTCACACCAGAATGCGGTGTGGGATGCCCACATTCCATAAGCGCTTCCTGCACCGTGTTTCAAACGCACCGCTGCTGCGATCTGCAGCGGGTGACAATGTTACGTGACCCCTTCCCTCCTACCGTACACATGTATGCAGTCGCACAAAAGTGGGTCTTTCTCTGTGTGGGGGGTGCAAATATGTATATCTCTCTTTGTGCTGGGAGCACAGCTCAATCCTAGCACAGAGACCGGGGTCTCAACAAGATCCCTGAGTCTCATACCAACGATCGGGGACCCGGACACCCGGTTCCAGGTCACCCATACCTAGCATTTTAAGATGGGAATGAGGGACACCTACTAGGGCTGTTGCAAAACTACAAGTCCCATCATGCCTCTGCCTCTGAGTGTCATGCTTGTGGCTGTCAAGAGTCTTGCTATGCCTCATGGAACTTGTAGTTCTGCAATAGCTGGAGGTCCGCTAATTGCATATCCCTGCACTAGAGAATGTATGTAGGCATAGGACACGCCCCCTTAAAAGAGAATTAACAAAAAAAAAAAAATAATTAAATCCACAAGGGCTTTTTTTTTTTATGACTACTATTCCTTTATATTGGCTTTTAATATTTACAAATGCAGCAATTTAGAATTTGAATGAAAGGTTTAGCTGTGGGAAACACTTTTTGAAAGTTAAAAAAGTGCATTTTATATACAACTATATAGATCAGACCAAAATGAGGGACAAATGAGGAGGAATGAGGGACAGAGGGACATTGCTCCAAATCAGGGACAGTTGGGAGCTATGGGTCACCTGATCGCTGTGATAGCCTCTGATTGGCAATCGCAGTGATCAGTCACTGTGTAGCCCACCCCCTGTGTTTACTTAATCTTCTGAATGAAGAGGAAGATATATTGTATAAAACAAACAAGTGTGTGTGTGTAAAAAAAAAAACAAATAAATAAACAATTAAAAATAAAGAATAAAAATAATGAGAGGAAAAAAAAAGAAGAAGAAAATAACAAGATCAAGGTTTGCCAGGGTTAGTGTTAGGGTCAAGGCCGGGGTCAACATATTTTGGGTAGAATTTAAAAAAAACAATTTTTTTAAATTAGTATCAGTGTCCGACGGGAATTGTGTGATGTCAGGCTGCTGGCAGAAAATCCGACCGTGTGTACGCTCCATCGGACAATTGTTGTCGGATTTTCCGCGGACAAATTTTGGATCGCAGGTTTTAAAATTAACCACGAACAAATGTCTGGATTTTCCGAGCGTGTGTACACAAGTCCGTCACACAAAAGTTCAAAGTACAAACACGCATGCTCGGAAGCAAGGACGAGCCGGAAGCGGTCGGTCTTGTAAATTGGCGTTCGGAATGGAGAATTAACATTTGTGACGCGGCAAATTATGAAATCTGGAAATGCAGCGCACAATTCTCTTCTTCTTTGATAGGATAATAATGAAGCTGCTTTGCTGGTGATACTGATGGAGTTATTGCAAAACAATTTTCAAAGGCTATTTTTTTTTCTAGTGATATCAAGAATAATATTATTATGCTTTTTTTTTTTTAATTTGGGCAAATTACCACAACATCATTATCCCATAGTTTATAAGATCAAAGATACAACTATGTTGGTGTCCCTTGTTAATTTTACATTGTATTTTTTTAAATGTAACTGCCGACTCCCAAACTGTTATTTGAAGTAAAACACATAGCCAAGTATTATTCTACACAATTTTTTTTATTGTGCATTAAAAAAAGAAAACAAATAAAATGAGACATGATATCTGCCAATAGAACTTAACCAAAAAGTGCATTCTATGCATCCAAAAATATAGAAAATTTACCAAATCAAATCATTATTATTTAACCAAAAAAATAATGGCAAAGCAATAACTCCAAGGCCAATAATAAATAACACGTTATCTCCTCCGATTCCGCAACATGTCTGGTTGACGAACGGCCGTTCAGAAACGAACTGAAAAGCGCTAAATGAAAAACGCAAAAAGAAAAGCACAAATCAACACTCACCAAACTTTTACTAACACCAAACTAGCAGAAGGAGCCCAAAGGGTGGCGCTAAAGAGCTGAAAAACAACGTAGTACGTCACTACGTTCGTATTTGTTGGCCAACAATTGTGTGGCCGTGTGTATGCAAGACAAGTTTGGGCCAACGCCCTTCGGACAGATGCCGGACCTTGCCGGAAAGAAGTCTCCCGCGCGCATGCGCGGGAGTGACGACATCGCGGCTCCAGCCACTCACATCGCTGAAGCCGCGATACCCGGAAGACACGCCGAGGCAACATGTCAGCTACCTCGGCGTGGACCAGGTAAGATACCAACGCCTCGTTCTAAGGCAAGTATTTCATAATGAGCTAGTATTCGGTGCATACTAGCTCATTATGCCTTTTACCTTACAGGTGTATATAAAAAAAAAGTGTCAGCGGGTTTACTACCGCTTTAATTATGTTTGCGCATGTATGAAAATTATATGTGCTTGTCTTTTTTCTATATATATGTAAATAGAATAAAATGTAATTGTCTTTTTTAGTATTTTTTGTTGCTTTCCTTTTATTGACACCGTTATAGTTCCTCTTCATCTCTCTCTACCATTTTTTACTTACTGGGATGAGGTGCCGTATCTGTTGAGGATTCCCAGCCATATCCCCATTTTCCATGGTGGTGGGAGTGTCATGGTCTGGGGCTGCATGAGTGCTGCCGCCACTGGGGAGCTACATTTCATTGAGGGAACCATGAATGCCAACTGTACTGTGACATACTGAAGCAGAACATGATCCCCTCCCTTCAGAGACTGGACCGCAGGGCAGTATTCCAACATGATAACGACCCCAAACACACCTCCAAGACAACCACTGCCTTGCTAAAGAAGCTGAGGGTAAAGGTGATGGACTGGCCAAGCATGTCTCCAGACCTAAACCCTATTGAGCATCTGTGGGGCATCCTCAAATGGAAGGTGGAGGAGCCCAAGGTCTCTAACATCCACCAGCTCCGTGATGTCATCATGGAGGAGTGGAAGAGGACTCCAGTGGCAACCTGTGAAGCTCTGGTGAACTCCATGCCCAAGAGGGTTAAGGCAGTGCTGGAAAATAATTGTGGCCACACAAAATATTGACACTTTGGGCCCAATGTGGACATTTTCACTTAGGGGTGTACTCACTTTTGTTGCCAGCGGTTTAGACATTAATGGCTGTGTATTGAGTTATTTTGAGGGGACAGCAAATTTACACTGTTATACAAGCTGTACACTCACTACTTTACATTGTAGCAAAGTGTCATTTCTTCAGTGTTGTCACATGAAAAGATAGAATAAAATATTTATAAAAATGTGACTGAGGGGTGTACTCACTTTTGTGAGATACTGTATGTTCCTGCAATGTATATATGGAAATAACCCCTTACAGAAATTCCACTAATTTATTCTGAAGGTGTAAACGCACCTAGAGCATTAAAGTAAAAATGATTTTAGCAAATAGTTTACATCTGTGTGTTGTGGTGCGCTGGCAATGTGCCTAGGGATGCCATTCAGAATTAGTTTTTATGAGTACCTGTATTAATGTTCATGGCGGTAATGAGTGACAAAACGCATGTTTAACTGTGCGTTACCAAAATGCCATTGTCTAAATAGACCCTAATTGTTATTCCCTTTCACTTTGAACGGAAAATAAATCATGGCTCCTCCCACCATCCTGAAATGAGGGATACAATAGATGTCCTATTTTTGAGTTGGAATAAAACTGGTACAAGCAGTTAGCTTCTGTTTTAAAGAAACTAAACTCTCTCAATCAACATGAACTATTTTTAATCCCTACACTGCTAACCTTAATAGGTTAGTAAGGTATATTATAAATACTTGTTTAAACTTTTCTTTGTTTTTTTTTTTTACATTTCTTAAGTTGCTTTCTGGTTTCTGGCCTAGGCCAAAATGATGTCATACACCGCAGGAGTCTTCATGGTCATTTGTTTTCTTTCATCTGGAAAATGGGCTTTCTCGGCTAAGCCCACCTTCCTGCCTGCATGCCTGAACTAAGGGCAGATGGATTTCAGGAAGTAAATGCTACTAGAAATGCTGGGGGGGGTGTTCAAAGCGATTTCTCAAAAAAATAAAGCATAGGGACATGAATGGATGGAGGAGTCTGCCTTTAATATTAAAAATGAATTAAATCGCGTTTCTGGTTTGTGGTGTTCAGATAGTTTAGTTCTGGTTTAGCAAATGTCTCTACTATACTTTTTGGTTTTGCTTAGCCTCCCACCTTGCTCCTCAAGCCATAGTCCATAAAGGCACAGTTCCCATGCGCTGCACTTATGATGGCCATTAAGCCTGCAGTTGCAGTTCGGAATAAGTGGCTCTGTAATAGTAGGCTTTAATCCATAATCATATCCTTATGTTTTTTTAGATATACAGATACTTTTTCTCAACATTTTTGAATCAGGGTTCTTCAAGAGGTTGCTAGGGGTTCCTTGAGCAATAGGCAACTTCAGCCTCTCAGATAAGTAACTTCTGGCCCCAATGATCTTTTTAGGTCTGTTGGGGGCATTCTTCCCACTGACCACCAATGTAAGGGACATTCTTCCCACTGACCACCAATGTAAGGAGCATTCTTCCCACTGATCACCAATGTAAGGGACATTCTTCCCACTGACCACCAATGTAAGGGACATTCTTCCCACTGACCACCAATGTAAGGGACATTCTTCCCACTGACCACCAATGTAAGGGACATTCTTCCCACTGACCACCAATGTAAGGGACATTCTTCCCACTGACCACCAATGTAAGGAATATTCTTCCCACTGATCACCAATGTAAGGAATATTCTTCCCACAGATCACCAATGTAAGGAACATTCTTCCCACAGATCACCAATGTAAGGAACATTCTTCCCACTGATCACCAATCTAAGGGACATTCTTCCCATTGATCACCAATGTAAGGAATATTCTTCCCACTGATCACCAATGTAAGGAGCATTCTTACCACTGATCACCAATGTAAGGAACATTCTTCCCACTGATCACCAATGTAAGGAGCATTCTTCCCACTGATCACCAATGTAAGGAACATTCTTCCCACTGATCACCAATGTAAGGAGCATTCTTCCCACTGATCACCAATGTAAGGAGCATTCTTACCACTGACCACCAATGTAAGGGAGATTTTTTCCACTGACCACCAATGTAGGGAACATTCTTCCCACTGATCACCGATGTAAGGGAGATTTTTTCCACTGACCACCAATGTAGGGAACATTCTTCCCACTGATCACCAATGTAAGGAGCATTCTTCCCACTGATCACCAATGTAAGGAACATTCTTCCCACTGATCACCAATATAAGGAACATTCTTCCCACTGATCACCAATGTAAGGAGCATTCTTCCCACTGACCACTAACATAAGGAGCATTCATCCTAATGACAACCAACGTAAGGCTCATTAGCCACCCCACTACTGTCCCAGGAGCTGTAGATTTATCAATTACAACTAAGGGCTCCAAGAGACATGAAAGTTATGTCAAGGGTCCCTTCATGTTAAAAAGTTTGGGAAAGGTTGTCGTACGTTCTCAGGAGGTTTTACTGTGCAAAGTCCTATATTTCCATTAGGGACCCATTCACATCATTGCGGTCTGAATGGCACCAAAACACACCCTCCCAGGTCACCTGTGTTGCAGGGCAGCAATGCACAAACAAGCAGTGCGCTGTGCTGCCGCATATGCTTCATGAGCAATTTATGTTCCATTGTGGTTTGTTGGGCAGCCCATTCAAATGAATAGGCAGCACAATCACAATGCATGTAATAGAGTGAACCAACATTCAATACAACATGTGTTTAGCACACCAGGGTGGACTGTGCTGGTGTGAATGGGCTCTTGATCAGAATATATTAAAACTAGGGGGAAATAGCGTCAGCGTTTCTATATAAATTTACATACATACATTTAGCAATCAAGTTACTGGGCTGATGTTAGCGTTGAAAATAAATTTGTACATAGAGGAAACATATCCTCTTTACCTTGGCACCTTCTTTTCTGGCACCAATAACTTGTCACATTGCAAATACACCAACACTTCCACGGTGTAAATTTTTGGTGTGACATTAAGCTGCTAGTGACATAACAACTGCTATACTATATATTATGCTGATGATATGATATTTATAGCCAAGTCTGTATCCATTTTATCTGAGGTTCAACCCAATTCCAGGACCATGACCATCCTCCTCTTACTCCCCTCTTACTCCCCGCAAGGCGGCACCATGGTGGGCAGGCCCATGACACCTCCTAAGTCTCCTATGCCTTAAAAGGCTTCTAGGCTGTAAAAAAAACTCTAGGTTTTATGCAATAATGCTCTCTGTCTGTGCCACTATTTGTGACTGCAGGGCAGCATGACTGTTGGGTTTGTGACACCCTGCACTCACAGTGTGTCCTCAGTCTTCTGGGTTGAATGCCATGAGGCATCATTCCAAGTGGACAACTGAGGGCATCTAGTGGTGGAAGGGAACTATTGCAGGAGAGAGAAATACAAGAGAGGAGGATAGTACTGCAGTTAGAGCTTGTTTTTTTTTTTAATTTTTGGAGCTCCAGCAGAAACTGTTAAAGGAAAAAAAAATGAACCTAGAGTTGGACTTCAGGGCTTTGTAATGCATTGCAGTAACAGGATTTCTAACACACATTTTTGCTACATCCATTTATGCATCGCACAAACAAATGGCACCCCATTGCAAATGTATAATAGCTGTCTGCGTACCCTCGATGCAGCACATTGCAACACACATCCGGTGCCTTGAAAAAGTATTCATACCCCTTGAAATTTTCCACATTTTGTCATGTTTCAACCAAAAATGTAAATGTATTTTATTGAGATTTTTATGTGATAGACCGACACAAAGTGGTACATAATTGTGAGGTGGAAAGGAAAATGATAAATGGTTTTCAAAAATTTTTTACAAATAAATATATGAAAAGTGTGGCGTGCATTTGCATTCAGCCCCCCTTTACTCTGATACCCCTAACTAAAATCTAATGGAACCAATTGCCTTCAGATGTCACCTAACTAGTAAATAGAGTCCACCTGTGTGTAATTTCATTTTCGTATAAATACAGCTGTTCTGTGAAGCCCTCAGAGGTTTGTTAGAGAACCTTAGAGAACAAACAGCATCATGAAGGCCAAGGAGCACACCAGACAGGTCAGGGATAAAGTTGTGGAGAAGTGTAAAGCAGGGTTAGGTTATAAAAAAAATATCCCAAGCTTTGAACATCTCACGGAGCTCTGTTCAATCCATCATCCGAAAATGGAAAGAGTATGGCACAACTGCAAACCTACCAAGACATGGCCGTCCACCTAAACTGACCGGCCGGGCAAGGAGAACATTCATCAGAGAAGCAGCCAAGAGGCCCATGGTAACTCTGGAGGAGCTGCAGAGATCCACAGCTCAGGTGAGAGAATCTGTCCACAGGACAACTATTAGTCGTGTTCTCCACAAATCTGACCTTTATGGAAGAGTGACAAGAAGAAAGTCATTGTTGAAAGAAAACCATAAGAAGTCCCATTTTCAGTTTGTGAGAAGCCATGTGGGGGACACAGCAAACATGTGGAAGAAGGTGCTCTGTTCAGATGATACCAAAATTGAACTTTTTGGTCTAAAAGCAAAACGCTGTGTGTGGTGGAAAACTAACACTGCACATCACCCTGAACACACCATCCCCACTGTGAAACATGGTGGTGGCAGCATCATGTTGTGGGGATGCTTTTCTTCAGCAGGGACAGGGAAGCTGGTCAGAGTTAATGGGAAGATGGATGGAGCCAAATACAGGACAATCTTAGAAGAAAACCCGTTAGAGTTTGAAAAAGACTTGAGACTGGGGCGGAGGTTCACCTTCCAGCAGGACAACGACCCTAAACATACAGCCAGAGCTACAATGGAATGGTTTAGATCAAAGCATATTCATGTGTTAGGATGGTCCAGTGAAAGTCCAGACCTAAATCCAACTGGGATTGTGGCAAGACTTGAAAATTGCTGTTCCATCCAATCTGACAGAGCTTGAGGTATTTTGCAAAGAAGAAGAATGGACAAAAATGTCCCTCTCTAGATGTGCAAAGCTGGTAGAGACATCCCCAAAAAGACTTGCAGCTGTAATTGCAGTGAAAGGAGGTTCTACAAAGTATTGACTCCGGGGGGGCGCCATACAAATGTACCCCACACTTTTCACATATTTATTTGTAAAAAATGTTGAAAACCATTTATCATTTTCCTTCCACTTCACAATCATGTGCCACCTTGTGTTTATCACATAAAATCCCAATAAAATACATTTACGTCTTTTGGCTGTAACATGACAAAATGTGGAAAATATTAAGGGGGTATGAATACTTTTTAAGGCACTGTACCTTATGAGGTGGTGTGCCCCTTAAAATTTTCCACATTTTGTCATGTTACAGCCAAAGACGTAAATATGTTTTAGTGGGATTTTTTTATTGGGATACTTTTTCAAGGCACTGTACCTTATGTCGTGGTGTGCTGCATTGCAGAAGTGGTGCAGGAACCTTTTTTTTAGCCATTGTGGTCAAAATGAATGGGCTGCCCCTAATGCAACTCACATGTAATGCGCAAATTGCAGTTGACATCATTGCCTGAGGTGTTACTCTACAATAGTTGTTAGGGCGGCCCTTACAGCCGAACTCTAGGCAGATGGATGCGCTTATGCTGTATATTAATTGAAATACAAATATATATTTCTTGTGCCGTTGGTGTATGTACTTGAAGCTTTTTTATTTTAAATATTAGCTTCTTGTAATTCCAGGCACAGCAGAACTAAGGCTGGGAGAGGGAAGATCAGCACTAGTAGCCAATCAGGCAGCTTAGTATACACACACACTATATAACCAAAAGTATTGGGACACCTGCCTTTACACACACATGAACTTTAATGGCATCCAAGTCTTAGACTGGGTTCACACCTATGCGAATTGGATGCGATCATACACCGCATCCAATTCGCTGAACATTTTAAAATCTATTAGTTTGAATGAATCTGGTTCACATATGTGTGTTGCATTCACACTCCGCATTGTCCAAAAAACGTGTGCGTTTTCTAGGCATTGCAGTGAGAATTGCAGGCCCATAATCTTCCATGGGAATGCATCTGGTTCGCAGATGCGTTCCGTTCTGAACACAAATTCTCTCCCCCTCCTCACTACACCTCTCCCTTCTCCCAGGTCAGCTGATCCGCAGCTACAACGAAGAGGAACCGCTGAACAGCTGCTTTTTCTCTTTGCAGAGAAACCGGAGCTGGAATTTCACAACGGACTAGTTTGAAACCAGCCTTAGTCCATAGGGTTCAATATTGAGTTGGCCCACCCTTTACAGCTATAACAGCTTCAACTCTTCTGGGAAGGCTGTCCACAAGGTTTAGGAGTGTGTCTATGGGAATGTTTGACCATTCTTCCAGGAGCGCATTTGTAAGGTCAGCTACTGATGTTGGACGAGAAGGCCTGGCTCACAGTCTCCGCTCTCCCAAAGGTGTTCTATCAGGTTGAGGTCAGGATTCTGTGCAGGCCAGTCAAGTTCCTCCACCCCAAACTGACTCATCCATGTCTCTATGGACCTTGCTTTGTGCACTGGTGGGCAGTCATGTTGGAACAGGGAGGGGCCATCCCCAAACTGTTCTCACAAAGTTGGGAGCATGAAATTGTCCAAAATGTCTTGGTATGCTGATACCTTAAGAGTTCCCTTCACTGGAACTAAGGGGCCAAACCCAACCCCTGAAAAATAACCCCACACCTTAATCCCCCCTCCACCAAATGATTTAGAGCAGTGCACAAAGCAAGATCCATAAAGACATGCATGAGCAAGTTTGTGGTGGAGGAACTTGACTGGCCTGCACAGAGTCCTGGCCTCAACCCTATAGAACACCTTTGGGATGAATTAGAGCGGAGACTGTGAGCCAGGCCTTCTCACCCAACATCAGTGATTGACCTCACAAATGCATTTCTGGAAGAATGGTCAAACATTCCCATAGACACACTCCTAAACCTTGTGGACAGCCTTCCCAGAAGAGTTGAAGCTGTTTTAGCTGCAAAGGGTGGGCCAACTCAATATTGAACCCTACAGACTTAAAGCCTCGTACACACGATTGAATTTTCATCCGGGAATTGTGTGATGACAGACTGTTGGCATAAAATCCAACCGTTAGTACGCTCCATCAGACAATTGTCCAACTTTCGGCCAACAAATGTTGGATGGCAGGCTACTAAATTTTCGACAGACATAGGTCTGTTGTGTTTTCATATCGTGTGTACACAAGTCCATCACACAAAAGTCCAAAGTACAAACACGCATGCTCGGAATCAGTGCTCACCAAACACGACATTAGCAGAAGGTGCCCAAAGGATGGAGCTCAAGAGCTGAAATTCCACGTAGTACATCACTACGTTCGTTTTTGTTGGCCAACAATTGTGAGCCGTTAGTATGCAAAAGCCAGGCACACGCCCTTCCGACAAAAATCTGACACTTTGTCTGCCGAAAATCCAATCGTGTGTATGAGGCTTAAGACTGGGATGCCATTAAAGTTCATGTGTGTGTAAAGGCAGGCGTCCCAATACTTTTGGCAATATGGTATATATATATATATATATATATATATATTATATTGTATATATATATAGATATAGATATAGATCTATATTTAGATCTATATCTATATCTATCTATCTATCTATCTATCTATCTATAAGAACCAGAAGAAGAAGAAGATGGAGGAAGAAACCGAAGGAAGATAGAAGATAGAAGAAAGAAGAAGCATTTAAATAAAGGAATTGTCAAAACCTGTCTCTTGTCATTTTTAACATTTTTGACAGTTTTTTAGTGAAATGGTAGGGGTACTTTTGTACCCCCTTACCATTTCACACAGGGGGGGGGGGCCGGGATCTGGGGGTCCCCTTGTTAAAAGGGGCTTCCAGATTCCGATAAGCCCCCCGCCCGCAGACCCCCACAACCACCGGCCAGGGTTGTGGGGATGAGGCCCTTGTCCTCATCAACATGGGGACAAGGTGTTTTGGGGGGCTACCCCAAAGCACCCTCCCAATGTTGAGGGCATGTGGCCTGGTACAGTTCAGGAGGGGGGGCGCTCTCTCGTTTCCCCCCTCTTTTCCTGCGGCCTTCCAGGTTGCGTGCTCGGATAAGGGTCTGGTATAGATTTTTGGGGGGGGACCCCACACCGTTTTTTTTTTAAATTTTGGCGCGGGGTTCCCCTTAATATACATACCAGACCTGAAGGGCCTGGTATGGAATTTAGGGGGACCCCCCACGTCATTTTTTTTTAAATTTTGGCCGGGGTTCCCCTTAATATCCATACCAGACCTGAAGGGCCTGGTATGGAATTTAGGGGGACCCCCATGTCATTTTTTAAAAAATTTTTGTCCGGGGTTCCTTTTAATATCCATACCAGACCTGAAGGGCCTGGTATGGAATTTAGGGGGACCCCCCACGTCATTTTTTTTTTAAATTTTGGTTCGGGGTTCCCCTGTGGGGAATTCCCATGCCGTTTTTATCAATGAACTTTTATGTGTATTGTCGGACCGGCAATGCATTAATAGCCGCGAGTAGTTTTAAATTACTTTTTTCCTTTGAAATGTCATTTTGCTGTCAGACTGTTCTAAACACGGGAAACATGCGCCCCTTTACAGGCATACTATAGACACCCCCCAGCTACGAAATTTAAAGGGATATTACACTTTTATTATTTCACTTTAAGCATTATTAAAATCACTGCTCCTGAAAAAACGTCCGTTTTTAAAACTTTTTTTTGCATTGATCCTTGTCCCCTGGGGCAGGACCCAGGTCCCCAAACACTTTTTATGACAATACCATGCATATAAGCCTTTATTTGATTTCTCTTGTAGACTTTTAAAGGGTGTTCCGCGGCATTCGAATTTGCAGCGAA
Organism: Lithobates clamitans; assembly: GCA_037952925.1. Taxonomy (NCBI): domain Eukaryota; kingdom Metazoa; phylum Chordata; class Amphibia; order Anura; family Ranidae; genus Lithobates; species Lithobates clamitans. The sequence goes on from JBBGZY010002109.1 coordinate 281,264, forward strand.
CACCCCAAATTGTTCACTGTTCGGCGAACTTGCAAACAGCCGATGTTCGAGTCGAACATGAGTTCGACTCGAACTCGAAGCTCATCACTACATCACACTAGTCTTCCCAGTGAATGGCTGTGCAGAGGCACATGTCAGCACAAGTCTTGGCTATTGGAGGACAGGCAGGCTGTTCTTCCAGCACAGCCAGAAAACTAACCATGCTGGGATGGATCAGCTCTCATGCCTATTGTGGTCAGTTTGAAATAGGAAAGCAGAGATCTGGCAGGATCACCAGATATTTCACACAAAGGAAGAAATACAAAGAGAACAGGATATATTTTAACACAAGTACATGGAAAAACTGGCACATATCGGAAATATGAAAATGTTGGGGTAACATATTCTTTATTACCCTTGTGCTACAATTTAACACATTACACTGATCATATCCAAGCAGAATCTCCCTATTAGATTGTAAGCTCCAAGGAGCAGGGCCCTCATAACCCTCTTGTATTGACACATATTGCTGTATTGTCTCTCTTTATATTGTAAAGTGCTGCACAAATTGTTGGCACAAGAAAATCCTAGATCATAATAGTAAGTAATCTAAAAAATTGTTGCCAACTTACACTATCTACCGTATGAGCTCTCCGTTACTTACAGCGTAGCTACGTACTTAGCTGGCCAAATGCAGAACCTGTCCCCCACCCCCTTCGCCTCAAGCTGTAAATATATTACATCTCATTGTTTTGTCTATTGAAGGAACAACATCGTAGAAGCAGATTACTTTTTTCTCTGCTTTCTTAGCAATCTTATTGATGTCAACAGGATTACCAGGATTACTGGAAAGACATTGGCCCAAAGATGACCCCACCCATTACAATCTGACTGTCCTATCTCCATTAGATCCACCAACAATTATGTAATGCAAGAGCCTGCCTGACTGGATACAAAATAATTGGAAAGTTTAGGTAGGTGCACATTTTACTTAGATTTGGTAGATCTGGCAAAGCCCACCACATATTACAACCTGATGGAACAACCTGCTTTAGATCTATGAAGGACTTCATAATGCAAGAGCTTGGTAATTGCTACAAAGTGATAGAATAGTTTAGGTAGGTTCTTATATTACATAATTTTGGTAAGTCTGAAGTTGATTGTACAGAGATTGCATGGCTACACATTGGTTGGATAGTTTAGGTAGGCCCTCATAGTACATAGGTTTGGTAAGTCTGAAGTTGATTGTACAAAGCTT